>QKWP01002831.1:0-11408 GCA_003550325.1 Gigaspora rosea | reverse complement strand
ATCTAATTCAATACGACGAATAATGAGGATGTTGAGTAGCTTCGGCCCCATGTGAAAAGTTAAATCAGAATTTAAGAACTCCCAGTTTTTTTTTGGTGACACTCTTGTACGTCCAGACTTATGTATTTTTATAATGCATAAATCTGAACACCCTAGTATGTACAGTTAGAAGTGTGAACGTAATTCCGTAACTTGTCGTAATTATGACTTAACTCACCATAATTATGACAAGTTAGGGCATTGCGTTCACACCTCTACGTACAGTATACCTTTCTATTCTATTTGACAGCCTTAAACATTCAACTCTCATTTTTATTTTACCACTATCATAACAATCTAAAAGATACAAGGTAATATGTTTTTATTATATCATCATATTATAATTCCATTTGGAATTACATATTTCTATATACTAAGAACTTATTTATAGTATTCAAGAATTCCCCCTTTCGCTAGGATGGGCCCTAAAAGAGAATATGAAACTTGGTAACAAAGGTGCCGGAAAACGCATGACAAAAAAAGTATTGCAGTACTTGCAAGGATTTTTTTTGGCGGGTAATTTGAGAGCTGAAGATCGTTACTCACCTGAAGACATGCATGCTAACTTAGAAGATCTGGCAGCAAACGGGGAACTTACTTTTAAGGAAATACCAACAGTAAAAACAATCAAAGGATGGATAGGAAGATATAGTGCATATTTTAAAAAGGAGGCGTCAGAAAAAGCATTATCAGAGAGTAATAGTTATACTATAACATCTGTTGAAAGCGTCAATACTAAACGTCGAAAGTATATTTAGAATATCATTAAACAAAAATTAACAAGCAGTTTTATTATGAAATCTTTTTTTCCTTCATATAAAACTTCTTAAAATACAAAATAATAAATGATTTATAAATACATGTGATATGGTTGAGATTCAAGTTACTTCATAATATGTGTAAATTTATGATTCGAAATAACGAATAGCTACTTTTTATTACAATAAAGTATGTATTCACATGATCTATATAATGGATTTGCGCCTATGAAATTCTATCCTTAATAGACGGATCTGCAATTAATAATTTTTAATCTACTAGGCAAATTTAATGATTTAACTAATAAAATGATCTACTAAATGAAAAGATTCTAGTAAATCCAAAATTATAAAAATCTAATTGCAGGATCCAGAGATCAGAATAAATTTGTATTACTATAAATTTTTATAATTCTTTAATAAATGGTAAAATCAATAGAAATGTGACAAATTTATTTATTAAAATTGTCCTATTTCTATTGATTCCATTCCAAATTATAAAACCTCTATAGTAATACAAATCTATTCTGATCTTAAGATCCAGATTTTAATATTTTGGGCTTTATAAAATCCTCTTATTAAAAGGATTATTTGGTAATTAAATTATCAAAATCGGCCCAGTAAATTAACAATTGAAAATTATAGTTTAGTTGTTAATAACTTTTGATCTACTGGGCCAATTTTGATGATTTAACTACCAAAATAAACCTCTCAATGAGAGGATTCTAGAAAGACCAAAACCATAAATTCCAATTACAGAATTCAGAGATCAGAATAAAAAATTTGTATTACTATAAATAGTTTATAATTTTTTAATAAATAAAAGTAAATTAATAGAAATCAAACAAATTTTTTATAATAAAATTTTTATAAAACTTTGAACAGAAATAATTTAATAAAAATTTAATTCAATTTAATAAAATTTTTTTTGATTAATTTTATAAACTTATAAAATTAATTTAAAAATATTTTATCAAATTTGATCAAGTTTTTATTAAGTTATTTTGATTTAAATTTTAAAAAAGGACGAATCTATTTGTAACCGTGGTTACAGTTCTGAGCCAATCAAATTGCTAGATTAGGTATGACAAAAAAATTCAAAAATTACAAATCGCAATAACTTCAAATTGTGCCTATGAAACCAATATTTTTTTCTAGCTAAAAGTGCTTCTTAAAATGGTTTATTATATAATAAACCTTCATCTAACTTTAAAACTAACCTAACCCTAATCTGGTTACTGTCACTACTGGTGACAGGCACATTTTTTCTTTAAAAAAAGTTACTAAAAAAATTTGCTTAATTTTTATTGACTTAGTCCAAATTATAAAACTTCTATAGCGATACAAATCTATTCTAATCTTAGGATCCAGTAATTAGATTTTAATAATTTTGGGCTTGCTAGAATTCTTTTATTGTAAAAATTATTTTGGTAGTTAAATTATCAAATTTGATCTAGTAAATCAAAAATTATTAATTATTAAATATTATTAATAAATCTATAATTTTGTTTAAAAATAATTTGCATTATTATATAACAACTCTTTTTGACGATCACCTGTTCCAAATTTTTCCAAAAGGCCAACCTATAAAAATTGTATATTTAATATATAAAATAGTAAATTGACTCTACTAAATAGCTGGAACTTAAAAATATCTATTGGGGAACTGAAACACCGCAGGAAAAAGGAACCTGGAATGTTTCCGGATGGACTTGATGGATGTTTCTTCTGGTTTGTGACTTTAGTGCTATTGAGAAAAGAAGTAGTAAGCTTAGATACTAGAGTTTAGTTTTGAGATATGCTATTATGTGCAGTGTAACTCCTACAAGTTCTTTTATGTTTGGTACCTTTTACTCTCTCACTTCACCTCTTTGGATTTTTTCGAAATTTTCGCCAAAAAGTGGGAATTCTAGTTTTTTACTCTTTTCGAATTGGGATGATGTGAATTGGAACTGGTGCTGTCACAAGTAAATTTGGTCGCTACATACAAATAAACAATGAATGACATGGTTGGATCTGGAGGGCACGTGAAAAATTTTTTATCTCTTTTTTTTTAGTATTAGTATTAATAGCTTTTTCTTGTTTTTTGCTGTACATATAACACCTTAATAAATTTAATCTATATAGTGTTATATAATTTTTATCATCTGTGCAGACTTAATAGCACCTTTATTTTCTATTTTTCTTTGCTTTTTCTTTGTGTCATATTTTTTTTTATTTTGTTTCTTCTAGTTGTTTTATTGGTTTATTTTGGTTTTTCATTTAGAATTGGTTGTTTTGTCCCCATTTAATCTTTTTCCTTTTTTTATACTTTATTATGAGTAGCTCAGAGAGGAAGTTTTTTAGAAGAATAGATTATGAAGTAGGTAGCTAGATATTAGTTATATACTATTTGTTGTATTGGGGAAGGCCGATACCTCGCTAGTGCTTACAAACCAAAGTTGGGCACCAATTTAGACAGCTAGCCTTCGTATCAGTCATTATAGTTAGAACATGTAATTATGTAACCTCTATGTAATTCTCTAATAAAGATCAAATTGGCTAGGGGCATGCTATTTATCACGTGATTTTTACTATGGATACATGGTCAAAAGTAGTGATCACGTCTATATATTATATTAATCAATCAGAATTAGATAAAGTGATCACACTATACATGGATAGAAGTAGCTACTAAGTAAAAAATATCACGTGATAAATGGCATGCCCTTTACAAAGTTTAAAAAAAAACTTAAAAATAATTTGGTAAATTTGGCTAGAATTATATATAGTAATGAAATTATTTGGGTTTTGGAACCTGAAATTAAAAATATTTTCTAAAATTGTTTTTAATCTATTTTACTTAAAACTCAAAAATTTTTGATACTTTTTTTAAATAGATGAATTTATAAAAATATAAATATATAAATGTAATTTGCTCTTTTTTAAAAAAATTTTAATTTATTTTTAAGAACCCGAAATAGGCTTTTTACAAAAATCAATTTTGGTAGTATGTATAGCTAAAATTATAAAATTTTGGCTAAAATTATACCTGATAATTTAATTGACCTCTTATGCTTCTAGAAATTAGCTGATTTCTAAAAGCTCTCTAATAAATAATATATTAAAGGTTTTTTAAATTAATTGTAAACATTGCTTTTAATTTTTTAATTAAATATACAGTTAGATCTCCATAAATACAACCTCTATAAATGTAATACTTTTCTAAATGCATGATTTTGTCTTGTTTTTAAGGTGTTATTAGCGCTAAATGCATGTTCTATATTTTGTAAATACATGTTTTTTTAAATAATTTTTTATATTATACTACTTTTTTAAATGCATATAGCCAATTATATTTAGTATTTAAGATATATTATACAGTTTTTGATAGAAGTTACATAAACTTGCTAGTCTAAGTTTTAAAGCTGCAATTTAATTGGCTTTTTCTAAATGCATATTGTAGGCTTTCCGTACAAGTTGCATTTATAGATGTTTGACTATATTTTGTTAGATTATATTTTTTTATTATATATATTGTACAGTATATAATATTTTGATAGAGTTTTTATATAATATTTTATAATTTGTTTTTATATATCTTGCTTTATATTTGTTATAAAGTAGTATTTTTTTGTTTTTTTATTTTAGTTTTTTTTTATTGTATTTGGTATCTCATATAGATTAAATAAAATGAATTTAAAAAAAATATCAATTTTAACAAGTCTAATAGCAACTATTTAATAATTATAGGAATAGCTTACAAAGAGTTGTAAGTTTATAAAAGAAAATTTATTGTTATAGCAAATTACATTTAGTAAATATTAGATAGTATAAGTAAGTTTTTATTATAAAAAAATGAAATTTTAGTTAGCAGTTATATTATTCAAATTTGTGTATTAAATATTTATTATTTCCTAGATTAAAAACAAAGTTGTTAAAAAAAATAAAAAAATAAATAAGGCCATACAAACTTATATTATTGGTTTTCGTATCCCGGCTGAGTTAGTGAAATGGGGTTTTGAAATTTAATTTTTTAATATATTAGCCAATAGAAATTCTCCGCTCATAATCTTATAGGCCGATTTGGATCTTTTGGTAATGTTTTGAATAAGATTTTCAAAATTGTACCAACCAAATTAATATTGATGGTGATTATTGCGAATTTATCTTACATTAAAAATAGATCCCATAATGAAATGATATTTTTAACCAATCACAAACTATCATTTTGAAAAAAGTTTTTTGAAATCGCTAGTGTATTAATCGATTGGGAATTGGTTTTTCGCGAAATTAACTCCACAACAATTAAAAGAGTTAGCTAAATGGTAGGTATAACACTTTGCAAGGTGTCTAGAGCATTAGCAAAATTTTATACCCTCTTTTTCGTCTTGTTGTCTTTGTTGTCTTTGTATTTTTTTATTTATACTTGATTTAAATGTTTAGGTTGTCGTAGTATATTAGTCTTTGGGAATTGGTTTTCGGTAAAATTACAGTAAGTAAATATAATAACTATAAGCATGATATTTTTATACCATATTTTTTGTTTTTATATATATTTCTTAATACTTTTATGCTTACAAATAATGTTATTTTATTTAAAATGTTTAGGTCATTCGTGTACAAAATTTTTGTCCTTTGTGTACAAACCTTTTACTTGTATCAAACACAGGATCTTTGTTATTTTGAATAAAAAGATTCTTTATAAGGTGTTTGAAAGTGTTCTTTAAAGTTTTATTTTGAAATTATGTTTCAGAAAAATATTTATTGCAGTATGAAATGAAGTATTTTGAAATATTCGCTACAAAGTAAAAGTTTTCAAAATCATTAGTATAAAGTAATGTCTTCCAAAATAAAATTTTTTTTAAAATTTTGAATTTTCTATCATATCGCAATCTTTTATGCGATTAATTCTCATAATATCTGTTTATTCATTATCTGATATCAAATATCAGATATGTGTACATGTGTATGTTTTTATACACATTAAACAACCAATTGTCATATATGTGATATTATCGTAAGGAAACAAATTGGCCCATATATTATGCGAACAGAGCAAATTTTTAATATAATAAAGATTATTAATCATTACATAAATAAATAATAATAACAAATACAGAAATATAAAACTTTAACTTTTACTAAAATACACCTATAGTGTTATTGATCAGTGCAATATGTTCTAAGGAAAAAAAGTTTGTCTATATAACAGTATAAAGAATAAAGTTTAAATTTTTAACGTATGAAATTTTTATCAGGTATCTGGTTGTAAGACAATAAAATTTTTAAATAAAATTTTTTTTTATTAAAAATTTTTTTTTAAAAAAAAATTAAAATCTGGGTCGCCGGGTTACAAAAGATTACTTGGTGATATGAAAATCAATAGTATAAGTTTGTATAGCCTAATTAAAACCCTTCAAAAAATTTTTTTTTAATCTGTCATAACCGGTTTGATCTTTATTAGAAGAATTATATAGAGGCTACATAATGTATATTCTAACTGCAATGAATGATACGAACTCAGCTACTTCATATGAGTACCCAAGTTCGTGATTTTTGTAAGCACTGACAATGTATTGGCCTTCCCCAATATATCAGATAATGTATAACTGGTATCTAGCTACCTACTTCATAATCTATTATTCTAAAAAACTTTCTCTCTAAGCTACTTATAACAAAGAATAAAAAGAAAAAAGATTAAATGGAGGACAAAACAACTAACCCTAAATGAAAAACCAAAACAAACTAATAAAACAACTAGAAAAAACAAAATAAAAAACAAACCACAAAAAAAAAAACAAAGAAAAATAAAAATAAAGTACTACTATATCTGCACAAAATGACAAAAATTATATAACACTATACAAATTAAATCTATTAAAGTATTATATTTGATATGTACAACAAAAAATGAGAAAAAGCTATTAAAACTAAAATTAAAAAAAAAGGTAAAAATTTTCACATGCCCTCCAGTCATTCATTAATTATTTGTATGTAGTGACCAAATTCATTTATAATGGTACCGATCCCAATTTGGTTCATATTTCCAATTGCAAGGAGTAAACACTGCTGATCTTTTGAAGAAGATAAACTAGAATTTTCACTTATTGGCAAAAATTTCAAAAATATCCAATAGGATAAGAGAAGAGAGTAATAAAAGTACCAAATATAAAAGAACTTGTAGGAGTTATGCCATATATAATAGTATATCTCAAAACTAACCTTTAGTATTTAAGCCTACTACTTCTTTGCTTAATAGTACTAAAATCACAAATCGGAAAAACCATCTATCAAGTTCGTCCAGAGTAGTGATGCCACTGAAATTGATTTTTGAAAAAGGCCTATTTCGTCTTCATTAAAGAAAATTAAAATTTTTTATAAGAAAGAGCAAATAAAATTTATATAGATATGTTCCTTATAATTTCATCTATTTAAAAAAAGTATCAAATAATTTTGTCTTTTAAGTAAAATAGGTCAAAAACAATTTCATCTTTAAATTTTAATTTCAGGTTTTAGAACCCGAAATAATTTCGTTCTCATATATAGTCCAGAGACATTCCAGGTTTCTTTTTCTTGCAGTGTTTCAGTTTCCTAATAGATAGTTTTGAGTTCTAGTTACTATTTAGTAGAGTCAATTTACCATTTTATATATTAAATGTGCAGTTTTTATAGATCAACCTTTTGAAAAAATTTGGTACATATGATCATCAAAAAGAGTTTCTTATATGAGTCTCCAACCCTAAAAATTTTATATTAACTAAAATATAAAATTTATATATATTTAATTTTTATTTTAGTATATAACTTTATTCTAACTTTATATTTTAGTTTTAAAATTGTATTAAACCTTAATAACTAGTATTGAATACTACTAGTAAAATATAGTAATTTTCAATTTATAATATATAGAATTATTATTAAAAATAATTTATATACAGTATATTATATTTTTAAATAAAAAAAAACTTAATTAAATTTAACTTGATAATTGCTAATATTTTTATTTAATTAAAGTTTAAAAAAGATTTACCTGTGGGTCGATAGCATAAGTGGTTACGCTCCCAGGTCGCCAAGCGCAAGGTCGCCAGTTCAACCCCTACTAGTGGACAAGAAAAACTATATGCGATCACGAGATGGATAGACTGAACTAGGATGCTAGGACCACGTTTGGTTAAATTAACTACATTTAGTATGCGTGTGTTGCCGAATTTGGAAAATATTGGATACTTTCGGTGGAATTCCGGTTGAATATTTGTATACTTCCGGTGGGATTCTGGTTGAACGGTTATATATTGAAAGTGGAAAGTGGTACTAATCCAATAAAGAAAAGGAAACTCAGACGAACTCAGGATGGGCTCAGCCCTAACCCAAAATGGAAGGAGACCGAAAACTTTGAAAGGCCGAAGAAAAAAAGTACTGAGAAGTATCTCTGTTCTTGCCCTAGTCGGTACGGACGACTGAGGTCCGGATGAAGTTAGAAGCTAGTAACTTTGGAAGGCTGAAAGAAGAAAGTACTGAGATGTTTCTGAGTTTCTGCCCTGGTCAGTATGGACTAGTGATGCCACCGAAATTGATTTTTGAAAAAGGCCTATTTCGTCTTCATTAGAGAAAATTAAAATTTTTTATAAGGAAGAGCAAATAAAATTTATATAGATATGTTCCTTATAATTTCGTCTATTCAAAAAAAGTATCAAATAATTTCATCTTTCAAGTAAAATAGGTCAAAAACAATTTCGTCTTCAAATTTTAATTTTGGGTTTTAGAACCCGAAATGCTTTCGTCCTCATGTATAGTATGGACGACCCGAGGTTCCGAAAGAAGTTGGAAACCGATAGACACCGCCGGCGGACTGGGTAACCAAAATAAGGGGTGGCTGGGTAACCGAGTAAAGAGTTAGATTGTACAACTAGTCCAGTATCATCGTAAAATAAAAATATATAAATGTAATTTGTAATTTGACCTCAATGACCTTAATAAAAGAGCGCCAACCAGCGCCCCTAGCATAGAACTAGGGTTAAAAAAAAAAAAAAAAAGTTTAAAAAACAAATTTAATTTACAAAAAAATATAAATATTAATTGATAATATAAAAAGAATTAATAGTTTTGTAGCCATGGATTACTGTAACCATAACTAAGTATAGTACTAGTGTGGTTATATAGTTAAAGTTAGTATAAAGTTAGGGTTAAAGAGTTAGAATTAGAATAAATTAATTTATAGCAAGAAGCATTTTTATTAGAATCCGAAGGATGGTTTCATAGTTGAAATTTTTGTGTTATTAACAATTTTTGTAAAATGTGACTACAGTAACCAAGGTTACCATATAAAAAATAATTTTTACTAATTAAAATTATATATATATAATTTAAAAAAAATTTAAACAATAAATTCATTTTGGTTTTTTTTTTTTTTTTTGATATTAATGGTGAGACCTTTCATTTTGGTTTTTAATAAATAAATTATTGTATAATTTTATTACAAAATTTTTAGTAATTTTAGACCAATATACTGTATACTATCTACTATCTAATATAAAGTTATTATTTTTTTATTTGTAATATTGTTTATTTATTTTTTAACTTTATTTAAATCATATCACTAATATCATCTGACTAAAATATTAATTAAAATTTAATGCATAGCTCACTTCGGTGTAGTAAGTATCAAATAAACAATTTAATATCATAATGTATATACGTACTGTATAATTTATGAATAAACCGGTATATTAATTGTTTATATAAAACTTAATAAAGATTACGTAAAAAATAATTATATTCACTCTATCTTTAAAATGCAATTACTTGAAATTGCAATTTATAATTTAATTTCTATTAAAAAAGTTTATAAATAATGTTTTTAACTAAAAATACAAATATCAATACAAATAAGCAAATCTGACTAATATAAATATTTACAGTAATGCGATTTCTCTTTAATATTAGATCATCAATTTCTTTGTTTCTGATTGAACCGTAAGACTGTAGTTGTAATTAAAAAATTATATAGTTTAATTCAATTCTGGTTATAATATCGAAAATAATTTAATAGTATGTATAACATTCTCACTTTTCAATATATACTGTAATTTTGATCAAACATACAATAGAATAAATTAAGACGATTCGCCTCATGAATGACGGCTAATAATCATCTTTATATTCTTAGAGCGTATTTTCATTTCAATAAAACAGAAAGTTTCACCTTCGAATTAAGACCTTTTATTAATGAATGTAATGGTTTTTCGGTCGCATGGGCGCCAATGCTCTCACATCTGCAAATTTTGCCTGACCTTCCAAAACCATCTCTGCAATAACCCTCCCTGTACCGGATGAATTTAAAATTCCCCAAACCGAATGACCTGTTGCAAGGTAAACACCATCTAGCCATGGTACTTTACCTATTAAAGGTTTGTCATCATCGGATATTGGCATATAACAACATTGTTCGCGAAGCACAGTAGCATTTCCTAAGATATCCGGAGAAAGTGTATTTATATTGTTTTTTAAATTTTTAATTGCAGTGGGATTAGGAACATAATCGTTTGCAGTAGCAGGTAAAGGTGATTCGTCACATTCTCCTGAAACGTAAACTTCACCATTTGGGCGAGGATAAATTTCAGGTTGGGAGAATCTTCGACCAAGGTTAAGCGTTACGAAACAAACGTGAGCGGATATCTCGACAGTTGGCCGTACTACAATGCTATGTGCTCTTTGACCTGAAACATTGGGCAACTGAAAAGCACGGCCACTTTTTTTTGCAAGCCATGAAAGAGCCTCACCACTCCAAGGACCCATTGCTATGATAATTATATCGGCAGGAATTGTTTCGTTTGTAGAAAGGCGAACGCCTGATGCCTTATATTTGTCGAATTCCAAACCTTGAGCACTGGCGATCCGAACTTCAGCGCCTCTAGATTCTGCCTCTTCAATTAAAGTTTTAGTAAATTTGTATGGATGCAGTTGAGCAGTTGTCTGTGTTGTACCAATACTTTTATATTTTGTAATCACACCAGGCTTCAACCAATCTGTTGGAGGAGGCTTAACGCTTACAGCTTTTGTAGAAGCAGTTACTTCAAGCGTGTCAACCACACGGTAATCATACCGTTTTTTTCCATTGAGAGTTTTAGCTAGCTCTGCGTGTAATTTGAAGCTTTTACGTGCAAGATCTTGTAAAGGACCTTTGTCACACCAATCATAAGATAAAAAACCTCTTTTAAGTGAGGTTATTAGAAAGAATACAGGAAATTCTATAGATGAGTGCTTTATGAAAAACACAATAGTTATTGATAAAATAAGTGTTTTTTTACCCTGCTTTGCCCGAGGCAGCGCAGCCAATCGCAGTCTGTTCGACAACAGTAACCTTCAAATTTGGGTCTTTGTTAAGTAAGGTTATATGATATGCGATTGAAGAACCAATAACTCCACCTCCAAGAATAACAACGCGTTGTCCTGCCTCTGACATTTTGAGATGAATGCTTATCAAATTTAAGCATGGGGGACTTTCTCATTTTTCGGAAAAACACGGGGATTATTATAAGGTAGTTAACCAATAATAAACTGGCTTTTTTAGCACATGATATCATTTTTGTCAAAACAGATAGATAATCGTTAAACAATCAACGGGCTTTA
>QKWP01002830.1:14889-34456 GCA_003550325.1 Gigaspora rosea | reverse complement strand
TAAAAAAAAAATTTTTTTTTTTTTTTTTTTTTTTTTTTTTTTTTTTTTAATGTTAAGGTGAGACTCAAAAACAAATTTTATTAATTCTAATAACTATTATCAATATGTATCTAGTTAAAAAAAAACTTGAATTTATTTATCAATCAATAAATGTTTAATAACAAAATAAATAATAATATAAGAGCACTGACATTTATTATCTAATATCCATTTACTATAGGGACTTATACTCTACTCCCAGGTAAGATCTATAAATAGAATTTTAGCCAAACAAATTTAACTAAGGTAAGATTTTTCTTGACCCCTACCCTCTAAAATATTATCTAATAAATGTCAGCACCCTAAATGAATTAAAAAATTGTTAACTATCAATAAAGTAATATATGTATTTTTTGAATTATTTTTACTGTAGATAGAATAAAAATAGTTTTAGAATTTATTTATTTATTTAAAATCAAATAATATATATAGTACAATATGTGATAATAATTTAGTAATTGACCAATCAGAATTAAAGCTTGCTATACTGCATATCATATAATTTATATAAGGCCATACCCAGAGCACAATAAGAGAAGCATGCCTCAGCTTGAGGCATGCCCCCTAGGAGCATGCCCAAATTTTTTACTATACTTCCAACCCTAATCGATAGTAATTATAATCAATATACAATAGCCTACTATATTATTGTGAACACTTTTCAAAAATTTATACAGAGCTAAATATATAAGGTATTAGGCTAAAAATTAAATTATATATTCTTTAAATCTATACCTTTTAAATAAAAAAAAGTTAAAAAATTTTATGCTATAGTTTTTAAAATAATTAAGTCTAAATAAATTTTTAAATTTTTACATTTGACTGGTTTTCTAAATTTTAATATAGTTTTTATAATAAATAGAATTACTAAATATAGTAATAGATGAACTTAAATTTTGTATTAATAAACTAGCAATTTTTTTAAATAAAATTACTTAGTATAACAAATTGCACATATCTTTAAAATTTTATAATTTTTCAAAAAAATTACTATATTTGGGGTAGGCTAAAGCCAGGTACATCACGAAATTACCCAATATATAACCCGGATTAGTCCGAACAAAACAAAGCGAGCTAGCAAAGACAAACATGAAATATATAAAAAATGGCTGGCTATCTTAGTGATTTAAGCCGTATGGTTTCAGTTGGCTAGCTTAGCCTATCGGCTAAGTGACTGGCTAATAGCTAACTATTGGTCTGTATTCAGAATATTTCGAGATATTTAGCTTGATTTGATGTTCCTTTTCAGAATTTACCAGATTTTTATAAGTTAGCTTTTAGCTGCATTAGCCAGCTGATCACATTATATCGGCTAGCTTAACCAGCTAAGCTGGCTTAGCTGCGGCTGCCTTAGATAGCTTAAATTACTAGGCTATCCAAACTGTCTTGTTTGACTAAGTAAAAGTGTTGAAAATGTGATTTTACTATATAAAAACCACCTTCTAACCTACCCTAACCCAACTCTAACCCTAACCCTAATTAAAAATTAGAAAAATCAGGAAAATCAGGTAATCTTGTGATGTACCTGGCTTTAGCCATCCCCTATATTTGGTAATTGATATAATTTTGAATTAAAGAATTGCATTTTATATTTAGAAATAATAACTACTTTAAATTTTTATAAAATTTTAAAAAATTTTGGGATTATATGTAATTTGTTATGCTAGAACCCCGGACATGTAGTACAGAGGTCATATGTTACACATTTCAGCAAAAACCCCGAAATTTGAAAAGCAAAAAATCAGTTTTGGGCAATTATCTTGGCATCCAGTGGTCCAATTTGAATGAACTTTTTTTTAAAATGATGCTCTTAGTGAGGCGAATCTAACAAAAAAAGTTTATTCAATTCTGATCACTGGATCAAAAGTTATTTAAATAAATAAATTTTGTCATTTTCAGCAAATTAGGTCAAAATTGGCCAAAATCCAGTTATGATCTATATGAGAGATGTCCGGGGTTCTGTTATGCTAAATAATTTTTGCTTATTTTTGAAATTCAATTAGCTTAATAAAAAATTAATTTTTACTATGCAGTTATTTTTTAATTAATTTTGTACAACAATAAAAACTGGTCAAATATAAAAATCTAAAATTTTACTTAAATTTAATTATTTTAAAAACTGTAATATAAAATTTTTTAAACTTTTTTTATTTAAAAGGTATAGATTTAAAGAATTTATAATTTAATTTTTAGCTTAATATTATATATATTTAGCTCTGTATAAATTTTTAAAAAGTGCTTACAATAATATGGTAGGCCACTGTATATTCTTTTTTTTTAAACTTCGTAACTGTCTGATCTTTATTAGCAAATTACATAAAAGCTACATAATTTTATATACTAACAGTAATAATCAAACTAAGCCAGCTGCCTAAATTGGTGCCCAACTTTGGCTACTGCACTGAAATGGTTTGCTCATACTCAAGCGACGGTCTTTCCCCATCAGCAAAATGCATAGCACCGCCTGGCTTCAGAAAACCAACTACAGAATCCATTCCACCTAAAAACTTCTTTTCTGAGCTTCTCATAAAGAAGAATAAAAAAGGGTAAAAGATAAAAGGGTGACAATACCTAAATAACTAACCAAATAACTAACCAAAAATATAACCAAAAGAAAAAAAATAAAAAAAAACCCAAAGAAAAAGCAAAGAGAGAATAGAAATTGTAGATGCTAATACATCTAGCATAAACAATAAAAATTATATAATACCACAAAACTAATGTCTACTGGTGTATTCTATGTACAGGTATATGAAAAGAAAGAAAAACAAAATTAAAAAAAGATAAGAAATTTTTCACGTGCCCTCCAGATCCAATCATGTCATTCATTGTTTATTTGTATATAGTGACCAAATTCACTCATGACAGTGCTGGTCCTGATTCAGATTATCCCAATTCAGAAGGAGTAAACACTGCTAATCTTTTGGAGAGAGTAAGCTAGGATTCCCACTTTTTGGCGAAAATTTCGAAAAAATCCAAAGGGAAGTATGTCAATACTCGAAAGAAATTTAAAGAAGCGAGTGCAGTTGGAAAACTCAATTTTTTGTTGTTCTTCATTGTTTTCCACAGAAAACTTCGTCGACGGAAGAAAACTTTAATTTCTACTAAAATTTCTCATACAAGGGCTCTATCTTTTGCCAGTTATCTTGTAAAAGTATGCTTTGGCTTGCATATCGAATATATAAAGGTGTCCCCAGAAAGTTAGTTGACCTTATAAAAACCATTTTCCTGTGTTATTCTACTATACATTAAGTATAGGCAACTCTCCAACAAAAAACTTCTTGTTTTTCTTCTATTGGTAATTTGGTTTAAGTGATTGACAGAAAGAGTTTAGTAGACCACTATATGGGGCTCATCAGTAGAAAAGGGTTATTAAATTTTAAATTAAAATAGTTCAATAACTACAATATCAAAATTAAATAAATTTTTTTTTATTTCAATTTTATAACTATATATAATTAAAATAAAAAAAAAATTATTAAATTTAGTTTAGTAGTTATTGAGATATTTTAGTTCAAAGTCTAAAAAACTTTTACTTAGAAACTTTCTACCTCCTTTCTACTGATAGGCCCCATATATTTATGATAGTTAATTATTAATATATAACCAATATATTATAATAAATATAGGGAGCTACTATTTCCACCATGGTATTTTGCTATTTCCACTATAGTTACACAAGTTTTCTATTTTTAGAATTTAAAATAATATATGTATTTATGTTATACAAAGGCCCGGTACATTGTTTTTGCAAAAATAATTTTTGGTTATACACTACTAATGTTGTGCAACATTATACAAGTCTTATTTTGGTAACCTAACCCTGGGTTAGCTGGCATTAAGCTTAATGCTAGTAGAACCCTGAAAAACTCTAGTACAACTTAGATGCTTCTAAAAAAGGAAATTTTGCATAAAAATTTATCAAACGTTGCAATTTTTTTTTTTTAAAATTTAATGGCCGTTTACATTGGCCGGAAGTTTTATTATTAAATATTAATAATGTTTGTTATATTAACGAGTGTACAACTAGCCACACTTGCACTTTTGGTGCCTAATTTAAGTAGTCTGCCCAAGGGTTCTACACTAGCTGCCATACCTGCAGACCAACTACAGGATCTGCCTATTTAAACTACTCTGATTAATGCTTCGCCTATCAATATTTACCCTTCAACCAAACTATTGAGATTGTTTAGGAGTTATTCTCAATAACCTACACAGCCTTAGGATACTTTACTCCTGTAGAAATTGCTAGCTGACCAAGGTATATGTCCCAATCCTAAACTAATGTTGTTAGCCAAAATTGTTTTATGCTTGTAGAAATATTTCGACATTAGATATTTAGGCTGCCGAAATGTCTAAATATTATCGAAATCCTAAATTATGCCGAAATGTTTAAATAATATCGAAATGTCTAAATTAAGAAATAATATGAAAAAACATAGTAATAGGTTTGCTATTCAAACAAGCTCTAGCATTCATACTTTAACATTAATACCTCTAGTCTAGGACTAAAGTCTAGGACTAAAGTCTAGGACTAAAGTCTAGGACTAAAGTCTAGGACTAATTATTTGAACCATACCAATCAACTCACGTATAAACTACTGACCTCTTGGTTCTAAAATTTTCTAAACCCCAAGGTCCTAAACTACATGAAAACACAAGCATAAGAAAGATGTCTAACATACGCCCATATAGCTAAAGAGAATCGGGGCATCATTCTGCAGCATCTGTTTCAGGTACCTGCACTGCCATTGCAGCCGCGGAACTGTATGAAATATCACGAAGTAGGGATGCGAATTGATTCTAAAAATCAAAATCGATGATCGAAACCTCAAAATCATTTTAGAATCGATGATCGAATTCTAAATCTTTATAGTTATTTCTTGTATTGAGTGCCTGATTAGATTCTATTTTTTATTATTTAATACTGTAAGTTATTAGGTTTATAAATAATATGAAGCAATGTACAAAGTTTTTTGGTTGTTTTAAAGCTATACCAGAGGTTTATTGCGCTTTGCAAAAATGTGTGATTTTTGCAGATCATGTTGTCACGAGAAATTAGCTGATTTTTCAATTCTTGAAGAATTTTAATGATTTCAGATAAAACATAGACGTTTTTGATGAAAATGATGATCAATAGGGAATTAAAATTTTCTGGCATCATCACTATGTAAATCACAGGGTCACACTTTTTGCAAAGCGCTATAATTAAATAGAATCTTACATTTAGTCATATAGTATTATATTTAGTAAACTATTTAGACATTTAGTTATATAGTATTTATTTAGTCAACTATTTAAACATTTAGGCAAATTTAGACTTTTGACATTTCAAAAAAAAATAATGCCATGTCAAAATATATTTAGACACTAATTACCTAAATAGTTGACTAAATTAAGTATTTCGACTAACAACATTATCCTAAACCCTGAAACTGGGCGCCATAATGTTGACCGACACTTGCAGTCAGGAGTTACCTTGAACCGCTACAGTTTCCTTATACTGCCCTTATAAGGTTTGTTCTGACCCCGGTTACCAACCTTCTTTCTGGTAGCACCGTCAAAAATCGAAATCTTAGTGCTTGGATCCGGATACTAAACTGAATATCCAGATAGATATCCTCTTTCACTTTCTTTAATCTGAATTTATATCCGGATATGTATTGGTTATCCGGTTTATAATCCGGATTGTATCCGGATTTACAGCTATTACCATAAATTCTGGAGCACTCAAAAATTTTCTCGAATTTTTTCTGTTCCGTACGGTAAATTACCTAACTCATCAGAAACTACATTGCTGTCTCCGGACTGAAGGTTCAATATAGTTTCCGGAGAATTAGATAATTTAACGTACGAAACAGAATAGATTTAGGAAGCAAGAAAATTTTTAGGTATCCTAGAATTTATGATAATAGCTGTAATTCCAAAAATTTTTTTCTTATTAAATGATGCCTGCCAGAATTGAAAAGCTTAATATGTTGATTCAAATTATGTTATTCAACATATCGAACATTTTAACTATGTGAATCAAATTAATGCCTGAATCCTGGAATCTATAAATCTAATTGGATATTCAGATAGATATCCTGTTTTACAGTTATTATTATAAATTCTTGGAACACCCAAAAATTTGCTCGTTTCACTGAATCTTTTTGTTTCGTCAAGTAAATTACATAACTCTCTGGAAGCTGCATCGCTATTTTTGAACCTTCAGCCTAGAGACAGCAATGTAGTTTTTGGGGAGTTAGGTAATTTACTGGACGAAGCAAAAAAATATCGGCAACGAGAAAATTTTTAGATATTCCAGAATTTAAAATACTTTTTTGATAAAAGTCACGTTAAACTTTTTTGATTGGCTGATATTGATTAGCATATAATATCCGGATAAAAAATCAGATTTATAACAACTAAAATAAAAATCTGGATTTATTATTCGCTTTGTAAAAATATAATCTGTTATCCTTTTTATATCTGGATACATCCGGATTTTGTAATCCGGATCCAAGCACTACGAAATCTACTCCTTATTCGGGACTTGCCAAACGGGTTTCCAATTTCCCCAGTTTCTTGGATTTGACAATGCAATGTTACACTTACAACCAATAGCTCTCATTCTAGATAGTGGAACCAAAACTACAGGTTATATATCCAACAGATAGAGAGAAACAGGTTATCAAACACAGATCTATTTTTCAAAGCGTCACTAATGGGATTTGAACTCTCAATTTGCCGCTTGGAGGGTGACAACTTGACAACTTCCCTAAGTCGCTACACCCTAATGTTGCATTTTTATATAGTAAAACTTCAAATTTGGCTCTATTTTATACATTTATTTGGCTAAAATACTGCTAAAATTATACAAACTCAGATCTGAGTTGTAACAGAGTTCTTCAGGGCCCTATGCTGGTGGGCACTATCATAATAATATCCCTGGCGGGGTTAGACATAATTCCACCCACTTTAACCCTAAATCTAGAAACTCTAAAAACTAATTGTTCAAAGCAACATCTAATCACAATACATATACTAGTTACACAACATATGCACGTATATTACAAAGGCCCAGTGCATTGTTTTCACAAAAATAATTTTGGTTACACGCTACTAATATTGTATAATATTACTCAAGTCTTGTTTTGGTAACCTAAATCAAGTTGGGTCAATTAAAGATAATTAAGGGTAGAGTGTATATCGATCCTTTTCAATAATAGTAAAATTGCCATATTATGTATCACAGTATACAAATACTTACTACTATAGCTAAATAAAATGCATTTTGTTTACATCAAAAAAAATAGATTTACGGTATTTTTAATATCTGAATTTTCATTTTGATATAAAAAATTTAAAAAATATATCAAGAAGTTAGCAATAGTTGCAACAGAAAATTTTTTTGCGACGGGACAAAACAAGTTAAAACTGGTTTTTATAGTAAACAAAATATCTAGAATATTAGATCTCATATTAGTATTAGTAATTTTGTGTTACTGATGATATTAAAATCTAAAATAGAAACTTTCATGTAACCATGGTGGAAATAGCAAAATACATGTGAAAATAGGCAGTCCCTAAATATATATCTATGATAGTTAACAATCGATATATAACCAATCTCTTAATTTGTTATGCAGGCATATTTGCTTGTGAAAATTTTATTTTTTTTTTCCAACTTAAGCAGCCACGCTAACACTTTATTAAGATACTTGTATTTACTACTGCACCTACATAGTACTACCTAATAACTAAGTTTAGCATCATCCGGCCATCCAGTCGGTACCTAAGTACCTGGATACCTAAATGCGACCTACTGCACTATTTCGATACCAAATTGGTATTGAAATAGATAGCTCATCTAGCTACTTAAAGCCGAAATAAAAAGGACTTTCCCTTTTTACGACAAGCTAGAAATTATCTTCCCATCTTTTTTTTTCCTATAAGGCTTCAAGAAGGCTTGCCAACATTACTAATTTTCCTTTGATCTTCCTTATCTAGCCTCTAGGACAAGGAGTATTAAATCCAGCTCCATACGAACAACAAATATTTTGAAAACAAAAGGAAATATAAGGAGGGTACTACTACAAAACCTACATGAAATCCAAGATAAACAAATATAAAAATGAGAATAGACAAAAAGACAAAAGAAAAGAAAATAAACGTTCACAAGAACTAGTTTAAAAATTATATAGACTGTATAAAGCTATTCAGCTTTACCAAAGTACTATATTTACATATAGTAAAGAATAATAGAAAGATAACTAAAATTACACCGGGTGTCAGAATGCGTCGGAAGAAATTTCATTTTGGTTCAGTTTCTACGTGTCCACGTGTTATTCATTGTTTGTTTTAGACAAGTCCAAAACGCCCTTGTAACTTGATACAATTTGGTAGGTGTTAGGGGAGTAACAAAAATCAGGTGATTTTTTAGGGGGGGGTAAAAAAAGTTGAAATTATATATAAGAACCTGACTATTTATATATTGAGGAAGAGGGAGGGGGGTAGGCCTCTGATAAAAAATAATCAGGTGATTAATGACACTGCCCTTATCCTAATTCAGAAAGAGTAAACACCACCGATCTTTTGGAGGGGTAAGCTAGATTTCCCACTTTTTGGCGAAATTTCGAAAGTTTCCAGCAAGTAGCGAAAAAAGCCCAGAAAAGTACCAAATATAAAAGAGTTGGTAGGAGTTACGCTTAGCATAATAACACATCTCAAAACTAAACTCTAGATCAGTGTCCACTACTTCTTTGCTCGATAGTGCCAAACAAAAGGCCCACTAACGGTAAGTGATAAGCTCTGAGCTTGTCGGCAGGTAGTTTATGAACTTTACCTCTAAACGACAAGTGCCGCTCACTGCAGGCTTTATTTGGTAGAACCAATTTACTATTTTATGTGTTAAATGTAAAGTTTTCATAGGTCAGTCTTCTTGAAATTTTTGGTACGAGGGATCGTCAAAAAGAGTTGTGGTTGCGAAAATTTTAAATTTTTTAAATTTTTTATTTCAGCTATATACTTTCTAAGTAAAAATTATAATATTAGTTTTGTTTTATCAACTTTATTATAAAATTTTTTTAAAAATTATTAAAAAACTTTAGTGTAATAAAAGTTTAAAACTTTTGTTTTGGAACTTATATTATAGAATTTTTTCTTTAGGTTTTCTCAAATTTTATTGTTCTCGTCTATAAAAAAAAATTTTCACTTCTAATACAAGTCTTAATTTTTACAAGTAAATCATATAAAGTCAAATAATGAAAGTTGTCATCCTTTATATAAACTACAATATTGTATTAGAAACTATATTTTTAAAACCAATATTTACCAAGATATTGTAAATATTTTTTTGGCTAAAAATTTCTTTTAATATTTTCAGCTTATAAGCAACATAAACTTTTTGTCTTATAATATAAATTTAAATAATTCAAAAATATAATCCTTATTTTTAAATATTATAATACCAAATTTTATTTAAATATCTTAAATGATTAAAAATATAGATCAGAAGTATATTTATAGTAATTATATAAGCAAATTGCCTGTGAACTATTACAAACTAAGGAATAGGGTTTTTCAAAGTCGAATCAAATTAAATATTAGACATATTTGAATTTAAAATTTTCAATTTACACAAAATTTTACTAAGTTAATTAATTTTTGTATTAAATAAAAAATGTTTTTTTTAATCTAAAATTTTGTATAAATAGCTATTGTATTTATAGTTTTAATAAAAAATTTTTAAATATTTGTCAATTTGAATTGAATATTTTGTCAATTTGAATTTGATTTAATTTGAAATTTTTGTATTTGAATTTGACTTAAGATCAAATATTAGATTGAATTAAATTAAATTGAATCAAATTGCAAAACTCTAATAATCAATATAAAACAATATAATAAAAAATATATAATTTATTAAAAAAATCCAATTTTAAAAAGTTTTTAATTTATTAAAAAGGCATTTATAAGAATAACTATTTCTAACAATACCTTGTACCAACTTTTTTATAACTATTGACCTATGACAACTATACAATTATTATACTTATATACAACAAAACTTTATAGAGCAACTGGAAACTAGAGTTTCAGATCAAATATTGAAATAACTAAAATAGAGCTGAAAAAGAGTTCTTTTTTTGTGTTTGACTTTCTAGTAGAAGACTCTGGTACTATAGAAGATATAGTAGAGCTAAAAACTCTAAAGTTTTTGTCAAAAGAAGTAGAAACATTAGTAGAAGCATACTTTTAATTGAATATAATATTTTGTATAGTATATACTCTTTTAGTCCTTTGCAAGTTGGTACTTTTGGCACTTCTCTTTGGACTTTTTAAAATTTTGCCAAAAAGTAAGAAATCTAGCTTATTCCTTCTAGAAAATCAGCAGTGTTTACTCTTTTCAAATTGGGATTGTACCTACCTAATTAAAGTCAATATAATGAGTAATTATTTTGCTGCAATGTAAAGAATAAATAATATTAGAGGTTTTTTGAAATATTTATAGAAATTTTTTTTAGTTTTTAAAAATTAGGATAGTTTGTTAGTATATATTTCTCTGCTTTATAGTTTATATAATACTTGGTAGAGTATCTATATAGTATTATATAATTTTTATATTTATATATGTGTTTGTTATAGATTAGTTTTTTCTTTGTTTTTTACCCTTTTTTTTTTATCTTTTAAATTTCTTGTTTGTACTCTTTTTTTCTTTTTAGTTTTTGATTAAAATTATTTTGTCATTAAAGCTAGATCAAGAGAATTTAAAAAAATTAACAATCTTAACAAGGCTAATAGCAGCCAATTAGTAATTATTAGAGATAGCAAAGTCCTTAAGCCCGGACTTTAGGACCTGGTTTTGGGACCTGGTCTTTAAAAACTAGGTCTTAATTTTAGAACCTAGATCCATAGGTCCACAATAGGTCCTAATATAGAACTTAAAAATATTAGCAATAAAACAGTAAACAAAGAATTTTAATTGGTTAAAAAGTATTAGAACTAAGTTCAAAAACTTAATCCTATTGGTCAAGTATAAATTCTGGAACTTATTATATAAGGACCTGGTCCTTAGGTTTGTAGGACCAAGATCAGACCTAAACTAACTTTACTATCCCTAGTAATCATAGTGGAGCACATGCAGAAAGTTGCATGCTCTTGTAAAAAAAAATTGTTGTTGGAGCAGATTGTACTTAGCAAACATTAAGTAGTGTAAGTTTTTATTAGAAAATGAAGAAATTTTGGTAGCTGTCACTGTAAACTAAAATTTTGTATATAAATTTATATAGTCTTTCTAGTTAATAAAAGCAGAATTGCCAAAAAAAAATATTAAAAACTTTATATATATATGTAGTTACTATATAATTCTATAATTACTATATATTATCTATAATAATATAACAAGATAAACAAAAAAGAGCTATATAGTTTTTTTATAATAGTTCCAGTTCTTGAATCTCTATTCCCAATGCTATTTCAATATTTCAACAAATTTGAATCTATGAAAAAATTAGTAGAAAAATAAATAATATTGAAAGAAAAAGATTAAACAAAATAGAGCTATATATTTTTTTTTTGCAACAGTTCCAGTTTTTGAATTTTTATTTCTAGTACTATTTCTATTAGTGTTTGATCCAGATCCTACTACTTGGGTCACTTGCAGATAAGCGCATAATCTAGGTGAATATCTGGCAATCTAGTAAAAATGGGTGGGTTAACCTGCAAATTAACCTATAACAACCCATGGGTTAACCCATGAGGATTTCAAGATTTTACAATCCTTTTTACTTATGATTCCAAAGATTTGATTTCTTAATTTTTTTAGCTTTTATAGCTTTTGTTCTTGAATCTCATAGTATAATTATCTGTATTGAAAACATGATATTATTATTGCTTTTTGAGACAAAACTAGACTGCATTTTTAATATTATTATATAAAAATAAATTAGATAAACTATTTATATAAATAGCAAGAGACAAACTATATAGCGAAACAGTAAAACTAAACTACAAGATTTAGCAAAATGATAAAATCTTCTTAATTTATTCAAAAATTAGATTGTAACTTTAAAAATAATAATTGTTAAAAATTTGAAGTTTTTATCATCAATACTATTAGCAGTATACAATAGAATCAAGATAATTCTTAAAAAAAATTGAATTTTTAAAATGCTACACTGTACTTGCTTTTTATATAATATTTGTATATTATATTTTGATCAATATAAATTAACCAATTATATACACCCATCGATCAACCCATCTGAGTTAACTGGGTTATCTGTGATCTGAGTTGACCTTTTGATCAACTTGGGTAATCCACAGGTTGACACAATGGGTCATCTGGATTATAATTTTTTGAACGGATCTAATCACTAATTTCAATACCTTGACAAAATATAGTATAGAAAAAAAAGTTAGTAAACAAATAATATCAAAAAACAAAAAAAAACTAAGTTATATATATTTTTTTATAATAGTTCTGGTTCTTGAATCTCTATTTCTAGTACCATTTTAATATCTTGACAAAACTTGGTACTAAAAAAAAAATTAGTAATGAATAATACCAAAAGACAAAAAGAACAAACAAAAAAAGAGCTAATATATTTTTTTGTCAATTCCAGTTCTTAAATCTCTATCTTGGTGCCATTTTAATCCCTCAATAAAATATAATACAGAAAACAAGGTTAGTAAACAAATAATATGAAAACAAAAAGAACAAACAAAATAAAACTATATATTTTTTTGCAAAAGTCCCAGTTCTTGAATCCCTATTTCTAGTACCATTTTATACCTAGACAAAACATAGTACAAAAAAAAGTTAGTAAATAAATAATATTGAAAGACAAAAAAAACAAAGCTATATATTTTTTTTTGTGATAGTTTCAGTCTTTAAATTTCTATTTCTCATGCCATTTTAATATCTTGACAAAACTTAGTACTAAAAAAAAAAATTAGTAAATGAATAATACTAAAAAACAAAAAAAACAAATAAAAAAAAGTTATATATGTTTTGGTATTAATCCTATTTCTTGAATATTTATTTTGGTACTATTTTAATATCTTAACAAAATACAATACAGAAAAAAAAAGTTAGTAAATAAATAATACCAAAGACAAAAAGAACAAACAAAATAAAATTATCTATAATTTGTAATGTAGATTATAATATATAAAGTTAAGAGTAAAGTACTAAGATCTACATTTTAATAGTGATTATATAACTAATTTTGTTTACAATAACATTCAATTAAAATTAGATGATAATCATATATTATTATATTGTACTATCTAGACAAATTTCAATCATTCTAGGCAAATTAATAATATAACAAGTAGTTTTTTTTAATATAATATGTGCTTTAAAGTTGCACTGCTATAAATAGATAGTTTTGATCTATATGCCACAAAGTTTTGGCTAAAATTGGTTGCATTTTTGATAATTTTTATCAATGCCATATTTTTGTCTCTATAAAAAATTTTTTGTATAACAATTATATATAAAATAATTGATGTTGTACTCTATCTTTAAATAGTAGATCATAACATATAAAGTTAATTGTAGTTAATAAAGAGTTAATGATTCATTAATTGTTTTTTTTTTTTTTAATATTAAGGTGACCACTTAGGTACTCTAGCACTTTATTGATCCAAACGGGTTGGCCCAGTCAATATGACTGTGCCACATATTACATTTGTATAACGAGAGTACAACTAGCCACATGTACAACTTTTGGTTGTCTAATTTAAGTAGTCCGCCCGAAGGTTCTACACTAGATGCCATACCTGCAACTCAGCTAGAGGATTGCCTATTTAAACTCTCTGGCTTCTATGCATGTTTAATGTTTCTTTCAATATACCTTTTTTTATTATTTTTTTTTGAAAGTACTCTGAGGCTTTAGTCAAACACCTATTGGAGGGCATTTGCCCCTGTGGTAAACCTGGTAGAGTGATACTTGTCCCCTACAGGTATTCACCTACACTTTCGGTAACTTACACATTCACCGAGGCAAACAACTTGCAGTCAGGGGGTTACCCTGCAACCGCTACCATTACCTACTACTGCCCTTGTGAAGTTCACTAGACCCCAGTACCCGGTCAGTCACTCTTTGGATCCTTTTCCCCAGTTATCCCAGACTACCAATCCAGTTGGCCTGGAAGGATCGGTCTGCCAGGCTTTAGGTGCCTAAGGTCTTCCTTTCGTTGGTTCATGCTTCTATAACACATGACCTTTTCTTCCGGTTTCTCTAGCGACCAGGTTGGTGGGCCCCCTTTGCCATAGGGGCTCTTGCCTGTTCAATTTTCCAATCAGTTACCGCTAAGATCCTTTTCCCCGGTACCGTCGAAAGTCTAGCTACCTCTCCACTCGGGACTTGCCAAATGGGTTTCTGTTTCTCCGGTTCCTTGAATTTGTCTGTGTAACAAGACACAATTTCGCCCGAAAGCTCCCATTCAAGATGGTAACCAAGGACTACAGGTAGTGTACCCAACTGATAGACAAGACAGTTACCGGAACACAGGTCTATTTTTCAAAAGCGTCGCCAGTGGGATTTGAACTCTAGACCTGCCACTTGGGGTGACAACTTACCAACTTCCCTAAGTCGCCACACCCTTGATTCATTAATTGTTATATATCAGTCCAAATAATTATGATTATAATTGATATATATATATAATATATTAGCAAAATTAATATATGAAATCTTTCAAAAGAATTGCAATTAATGCAAAATTTTATTGAAAAAAACGCAATCTTTTAAAAGATTTTAATATGCATTTTTTTTTGAAATATTTTGAAATATATTGTAAAATATTGCTAAATATTGCAAAATATATTGCAAATTATTGCAAATAAAACAATACAAACCTCTATTTAATTATCTCATTTCAGGGGTCACAGGAGGTAATATTTTGCATAGGGCACCGGACATATCTGATATATGTCATATTTTTTTTTAGCAAATTGCAGAAAATTTGGTCTGAGGTCCGAATTTAAATTTTAGCAAATTGAGATTAATTTAAAAAAAGGTTATATAAAGCATTTTGGCAAATTACAGCAATTTTATGCATATAATATTTTATTTTTAGCAAATTATCTGCATTTTGCAAGAATCATACCAAAAATAAAGCTATTTCATTTTTTGTACTACTATAATTTTTAAAAATTTAAGATGCTTAATTTTGAATTTTTTTGATCAAAAAATCCAAAATTAAGCATTTTTTATTAAATTTTCAAGAAATATAAAAGTAAATATGCCGGAATATTACTAATTGATTCTAATATTGTGCCCTAAGAAACTTGTTCAGCACATAAAAATACATTATTCCAGCATATTTACTTTTATATTTCTTGAAAATTCAAGAGAAGATGCTTAATTTTGAATTTTTTGATCAAAAATCCAAAATTATGCATCTTCTTTTAAATTTTTAAAAAATATAAAATTAAATATGCTGGAATGATATATTTTTATGTACTAAACAAGTTTTCTTAGGCACAATGTTAGGATCAATTAGTAAAATTTGGATAATTATAATATTTTATATAAATTTATTAATAAAATACTAAAAAATTTTATGATTCTCCAAATTTTACTAATTGATTCTAACTTTATGCTCTAAGAAAATTTGTTCAGCACTCAAAAATATGTATGTTATTTTGATTTATAAAAATAGATGTGATGATTTAGTTTTTAGCAAATTACTAAAAATTTATATGTAATAATTGAATTTTAAGCAAATTTACTTGATTTTAGGGGTAGCAAAAACCTCCAAATTTATGCAGATCACTTATGACCTATATTAGAGATGTTCAGGGTCCTTTTTGTATATTATCATATAAATCTGTAGTTTTTCACAATATTTTGCAATATTTTGCATATTTTCAAAATTTTTTAAAATTTTCGCATTATCAAATTATATTTTTTATATAGAATTTAACTAATTTTAATACCTGGTTAAAGTTATAAATTTTAACCACCCTTTATTTTTATAGAAGTTTTTTATATAAAAAATTATTTTTTAAAGATTAGGGTTAGGGTAAGGGTATAGGTATATTAAGTTAGAGGATGAATTGATTATTTATATGTAAAATTAGATGCTAAAAACTTTTATTTAATAGCCCAAAGCTAGTTTTTGTAATAAAATTTTGTGATATTGATAATTTTTTAATTTTTTTCTAAATTTTCTTAAAATTTTCTTTATTTTGTTACACAAGATCCTGTGCCCTGATTGGTAAATTATAGGGTGGTTACATCACCAGGGGGCAAGTTAGCAACACTCTTTTATATATTACATTTTAAATATTTTTAATTAATGATCCGCTACAAATCGATAGTGTAATCATAGTATAACGTGATGCAGATCCTTACTATTTGTTGATATGTAAATCCTAAAATGTAGTAATTTTTTTGTCCACCCAAGGTAAAAATTTTTCTTATTAAGTTAAGGAGTCATGTCTACTAAGTGAAAATTGTAGAGCTCATCGAGCCGAGTCTAATGGTAGTTAGATCATCAAAATCGGTCTAGTATATGATGAGATACCTTCGAAAAATGATTGGCCGACTATATGTAAACAATAGGTTTGTTTACACAAAATTTTATATAGTCGACCAATAGTTTTTTGAAGATATTTTATTATCTACTGGTCCGATTTTGATGATCTAATTACCATTAGACTCGTCTCGATGAGTCTATAATTTTCACTTAGCAGACATGACTCATTAACTTAGTAAGAAAAAAAGTTTTCTAAGTTTTTCTTAGGTCGCCAAAAATATTCCTATATTATAGGATTAACATAGTAATTTGCATCATGTTATACTATGATCACACTATCGATTTGTGGCGGATCATCAATTAATCAATATTACATATTTTATTATA
This sequence comes from Gigaspora rosea, assembly GCA_003550325.1. NCBI lineage: Eukaryota > Fungi > Glomeromycota > Glomeromycetes > Diversisporales > Gigasporaceae > Gigaspora > Gigaspora rosea. Next base: position 17,554 of record QKWP01002830.1, on the reverse strand, counting down.
TATTATATTTTAATGATTATACATTTTTTATAGTACTGTATTATTATTATTATTATTTTTTTTTTTTAGTGTTAAGGTGAGGTCATGCCTCTAGACTTTATTGAGTGTATATTAATTGTTTACAATATATTGCTTACAATTATTATACTATCTACTAAGTACCGAGACTTGAACTATTTTATTTATAACCTAAACCTACCAGAGCCTACTATACTCCCATTTATATAGCCAGCCTGGTTTTTGGACATCCCTTTTCCCCAACCAACAATCGGTATTCACATGTCCACCACTTTATCCATATTTCCTAATATCATCACTTCCAATTTGGTGTATGTAATTCCAGGTAGGCGCTTTCTGCTTCCAATTTGGTATACCCGCAATCTAGTGACCCAGAAGATCCCTTACTGGCGTACTTCTCAAGAGTTCGTATCTCAAGCCATGCAGCTGCTTCTACCACATTGGGTAAGTATCTCAAGCCTGCATGCTGCCGCAACTAGCTGATTTTTCTGCAACTTGGGGACTCAGGATTTAACGTTCTGATTTCGGAAATATGGAACAACTATACTCCCCACTATGGTGACGAGTACCCAGGCATGTTTCACCGAAGCTTCCAGTCGCTGATATAGTTGGGTGGCATCATGAGGCTCGGCCAACCTGAATTTCATACCACTACATGCACTTATACCAGCTATACCTGTTACTGGTGGTCCCAGATCCTTTTAACGTCCTAAGACTCCCATATGGGTGCACCCAGAGCTCCGTTGGGCTTTGACACGTACACGCCTTCATGCTTCCACTTCCTGTTGGTCAGTCAGTTTCGTCAGCCCTTGCAAGGTTCATTCCGATCCCCAGTACTCACATCCGACACCTCCAACTTTATACTGATCCCTCCCAAACTACCAAGCCAGTTGGCCTGGAAGGATTGGTCTGCCTGGCTTTATGTACTAATGGACTCCCTTTCCTTGGTACCCACTTCCGAAACATGGGTCCTTTTCCTTCAGTATGACTCCGGTGGCCAGGTTGGTGTCCCCTTTGCCATAGGGTATGTTCTGTTTAGTTCTCCGGTCTCCGGTTAAGAGGGCTTCTGTAGCACCGTAGGAGGATCTTTCTTACCTTCTTACTCGGAACTTGCCAAACGGGTTTCAATTGTTCTGGTCCCTTGAATTTGTCTGTATAACTTACACAACTGCGCTGATGCTTCCATCCAAGATGGTAGTACCAAGGTTACAGATAATATACCTGACCAATCGATAAACAAATGTTACTATAACACAGGCCTATTTTCCAATTCGTCTCCAGTGGGATTTGAACTCTAGACCTGCCGCTTGAAGGGTGACAACCAGTTAGCTTCTCTATGTTGCTACACCCCAGTACTGTATTATTTTTACAGTATTATTTTTACATTATTATATATTATTTTAACTACTTTTACACTTCATTGTATCTAATTCTATTACTATACAAAAACTAGCACTACACCCTTATTTTCGTTTACCCCACAGTTAGCTATTATTTTCATTTCTTTGTTTTTTATTGTTTTTTCTTTGGCTATTTCTTTTGTTTTGGCTATATCTTTGTTTTACTCTTTTTTTTTTAAATACTTTCTAAAAATAGTAAAGAAGTGAAAAAAATAAAAACCACATTTTTTTGAAGTGCTAATGTCTTGCAAATTGCTATAGAAATCTAGTTTATTCTTACAAAGTGCTAAAGAAGTTAAAGCTAGTGTTTTTGTAAAGTGTCAGAAAAGTCACAAAGTATCGAAAAAGTCAGAAATAAATAAATAAAATAAAATTAAAAAAATAAATAAAAAAAAACAAACAAAAAAACAAAAAATATAAGCAAACTAATAAAAAAATAAATGAAGCCTCAAAATCTTTATTTCTTTGAAGTAAAAGTTCGTGTTTTTGCAAATTCAGAAATTGTAAAAGCTGGATTATTGTTTTTGCAAAATGTCAAAAAAGTCACAAAGTACTGAAAAAGTCTAGATTGGTTTTTTTGCAAAGTGCTAGAAAGTACGGGTTCTGTTCTCACAAAGTACTAAAACTATAAAAATGGGAACCATTTAAAGTCCGAAGGACAAATATAAAATATTACACTGATCTAGCCAATAACCATCAGTTTTCTATTGTTTTGATTTTTTTTTATGTTACACCTGATCTAGCCAATCAGGATTCAGAATTTGCTAACACACAGACATCAGGTGTACTATTGCTCTACCTGTGAGTATCCTTCGGACAATAAAATAATTAGTAAAAAAAATTTTAAAAATAAACCAAAAAAAAACAAAAACAAAAAACATGAAACAAAAAAATACATCGGCAAATTTTATATATAGATATATATCGATTACTAACCGGTAAGATATATATCGATAATCAACACCCCTGTCGATTTCTATCGATAGTGATAGTAATTGATATATATCCGGTTAATTGATATATATCGAATATGATATCAATTAATAATTATTATATTCACATAATCATACTTTTTGCAAATTTTTAAACGTTTTACAGGTTTTCACAAGTTTTCGCAAGTTTTCTAAAATTATTTATTTATTTATTATTATTATATATTATATTTTAAATTAAATATACAATATTCGCAAGTTTTTGCAATTTAATATAAATTTTATTTTTTTATTTATTATTATTATTTAATATTT
>QKWP01002830.1:0-13179 GCA_003550325.1 Gigaspora rosea | reverse complement strand
TTTTTTTTTTTTTTACCCAGTGATTCAAAACATTATATAATCGTTAAAGATCTGTTAATAGTTATATAATATTTTAAATAATTCTGATTATAATCGATTTGTAGATATATAACGATTTAATATAGAAAATGATATATATCGATTTAGATATATATTGATTTTTAGCAATTGCTGGAAAATCAGTTGTGTGTTTTTGCAAAGTGTCAGAAGTCTGAGTTAGTATGCAAAGTCAAATTGGTATCCTTGCAAAGTGCTGAAAAGTTGTTAGTTTTCTTGCAAAGGGCTGTGTTTTTGTTAAGTACAAAAAAAATTAAAAATAAATAAATAAAAAAAACAAAACAAAAGCAAAAAAAAGCGAAAACAAAAAAAAAACAAAATGAAAATAAAAAAACGAAAAAACAATGTAAATAGAAGATCTAATTTATAAACAAATGATCTAATCTAATCTTGTAATACAGATTTGTAGATTATTTTTGATATATTTGAAGTATTTCAAAAATATAGTTCAATGCATCCTTGGTATGATCCAGGTTATATATATATTTACTGATCAGCCAGTCCTTTTAAAAAATATTTCAAATTCACTTTTGAAAACATTTTCAAAATATTTTAAAACCTGAAATATTTTAAAATACATTGCGAAATATTTTAAAATATATTGTATATTCAAAATCTTTCGAAATATTTAGCAGATTTGCAAGATCTTTTGAAAGATTGTGCTACTATAAATTTGCTGATGTAATTTATATCAAAAATAATATATATTGATTATAGATATATATTGATTTTAACTAGTTAATCAATATATAATATTATTTTTTAATCAATTAACTATTATATATTAATTAATATTTGTTTAAAAAATTTCCTGATGTTGATAACAGATATTAAAAATTTAAAAAGCTACAAATCAAAAGAAAATTGCAAAAATTAAGCTTAAATATACTAAAAATTTAATCATTTTACTATATAGTATATGGTATAGTAAAAATAAATAAATGTGGGAGTTGTAGCTTAAATAAAAAAGAAAAAAAAATAACTACCAATTCACAATAAAAATAAAAGAATATATTAACAAAGTAGAAAGTATAGTTAAGAAGGAGAGCAATTGGTTAATAATATTCCTATTGAATTACTATCAAGATAGATGTGTTAAAACTATACTAAATGGACAAAACATCATAAAGAAAGTAGCTAATATAGTAAAAATCAGCAGAATAAAGTTTGAAATAATCAAAAAGCAAGAGTTAAGTAGAAAAGTTGTAAATCAATTAACAAATATAGTAAAAAAGAATATAGTAGAAAAAAGGTCAGACTATATTTTCTATACAGATAGTTCATAGTACAAGAAGAAAGAAGAGGTAAAGATAAAATAGGTTCTGCTTAGGTTCAATTAGATAAAAAAGAGGAAATAGTAAGTTTAGTAAAGAAAATTAGGATAGTAGATTGGCCTTTATCGACAAGGTTTGAATTAGTTGCAAACCTGTATGCTTTGTTAATAGTTAAATCAGATTCTATAGTTATAGTTAAAACAAATAGTTCAGTAGCAATATCGAGAACATGTTTAGTAATCTGAAGTTTTAAGAAGCTACTTAAGCTAAAAAACAGGTCAATTCTTAACAAGATTGTTACAATAACTCAAATTAAAAATCTTGTTCTAAAGTTATATATAGTGAAAGCACATAGTGGCATATTATAAAAGAGCTAGTTAACAAGTTAGCTAAAGAAGCAGTATATTTTAAAAAAGATTAAATATGGATATCTGCTAGTACTACTCGATAAAACATATCTTTTTGATGGAATAAAAAGCTTATTGACAATTATTCAAATAAGTTTATAATGCAACTGAAAAGAAGAACATATGAAGGAAGATGTTTTATTTTAAGTAAAAATTTTGTATCAGAAAGTGAGTACAACAAAAATAATTTAAATTGAATCTACAGATAAGCAAAGTTGAGAGTTAGATATAGAACAATAAAGAGTAGTTTTAAATTAATTTTGCAAATTAAAAAGATGTTCTAACTCCTTCTGACACTAGAAGAGTTGCATATTTCTAAGCCATAGTTATATAATTTACCAAATTGTATTATGTATAAGGAAAAGATTAAAGAAACTAAGTTACTTAGTGTATTGTAGCTTTTTAAAGAAAATTTAAAAAAAGACAAAAAATATAGCATTAAGTACTGCATAGGCAGTATTATCAGATAAAGCCAAACTAACATTAGGAACCTGGAAGCTTAATAAAATTCTGCTAAGTGATATTACCATATGTTTCTGAAAATAAGCTACTTCCAAAAGAAGCTATTTCTTATTTTTTTAAAGAAATTATTAGCAGTTGCTACATATAAAAGTCCAAATTTTACTAGGTAAATCTCAAAAGTGTGATTAAATAAAGTTGTTCAAAACATCAAAATACACTTATAATAAAAATTTAGTAGCATTTAGACAACTTTTTATTAGTATAATTTTTATTTTTCAAAAAATTTAACAATCAAAAAATAAGATACTCTATGTTTTTTTGTATAACTTTTTGGCCAAAAAGGGTAGCTATTTTCAGAAACATACGATAAAAAAATCTGTTACAAAAAGAGAAAAGTTTATTTAAGTGGTCTTGTAGAGAGAAAAAAGCTTGATCTATTGTATAGAAAGAACTTAGCAGAAAAAATTCTAAAAATTGTATAGAAACAATTTTGTATATAGTACAAGAAAGTTTTTATTGTATTATTTAAAAAAAAAATATAACAAAGTAATTAAATGCGAAAAAAAGTTGGTATTGAATAAACTATAAAAAAAAAGCATAATAACAAAGAAAAGCAGAGTAAGACATTGTCCAATACTAAGCTTATAGAAATTAAAAGAAAAAATAGAGAGTGAAAAAAGCTGAAAATACAAGAGCAAATAAAAAAGGTAAACAAATTGGTAAGAACAGGACCCGAATATATAGTACAGAGGTTATACATTATGTATTTCAGCAAAAATCCCTAAAATTTGAGAAGCAAAAAAACAGTTTTTGTCAATTATCTTGGCATCCAGTAGCCCAATTTAAATGAACTTTTTTATTTAAAATGAAGCTTTCAGTGAAGTGCATTTAACAAAAAAAAAGTTCATTCAATTTTGATTACTAGATTAAAAGTTATTTAAGTAAATATAGTTTTGTTGTTTTTAGTAAATTAGATCAAAATTGGCCAAAATCCAGTTATGACCTATATAAAAGAGTCCGGGGTTCTGTAAAAACTTAATAATATATCAAATAATGGGTTACATATAGCAAGTTAGTGGATATGAAAATAATTAATTTTTATATTGTTTTTATAAAGATAGTTGAAAACTTGGACATGTTCTTGAAGAAATATACAAAAAAAATTGTATATGGCTTGGAAACTAACAAATATTAGTACAACAACTATATCTGGAACCTAGTAGAGTAAGCCAGATATTAGCCTATATTATAGTTAGCTTTTAGTTTATATAATATTCTCTTATATAAACTGCTAATAAAATAGTACATAGTTGTAAAGAAAAAAATATATAGAAATATACAAACAAATAGTAAAACTAAAGAATTTATATAAAATTTGAAAAACTGCTAATATAGGCTTTTTAAAAAAAATTATTTTAAAAACTAGTTATTGGGCCAAAATATTATATTGCAATAATTAAGTTATCAGTCTGAGCTTCAGTTTCAGTTTGGATAAAATATGTAATAACATATATATTATGAATATATTGAAATTTAATAAAAAAACTAAAGAGAAACCTTGCTTTAAAAAAAAAAAATTTGCATAATGCAAAGTTTTTTTAAAAATTCAAAATTATGAAAATTTTACTAATGAATTAGAAATTTTGGCATTAAATAAACTTGCTTAATACAAAAAAAAATATTATTTTAGTATATATTTTGTTTTTTTTTTTTTTTTTTTTTTTTTTTTTTAGAACTTTGGCAGTTTTGCCGAATTTTTATAGATTTATTATTACATACTAAAAATTTCTCTTTAATACATTACAATCAACAGACTTCAACCTCATCCGGCTACAAATAAAATTTGTGCCCAGATGCGACCAGCCGTATCGACTTACATATAAGCCAAAAAAAAATTTTTTAGCTATAGTTACAAACCAACTATGCTTCATAATCTACTCCTTCAAAAACTTCTTCTTTGAGCTTCTCATAAAGAAGAATAAAAACAAGGGGAAGATTAAAATAGGGGAACAAAACTAAATACCGACAAATTAACCAAAAAACCAAATTATACATCCAAGAAAAAATAAAACAAAAAAGAAAAACCAAAGAAAAAGCAGAGAAAAAATAGACTATGAAGGTGTTATTAAGCCTATACTAGACTATAAAAATTATATAATACTGTGCAAGGAAAAGCCTTGCCAAAGTATTATATGTACATAAATGAAAACTAAGAAACAATCTAGAATTTAGGTTCCACAGATCAGCCTACTCCACTGCGCCACATCTTATTACGTGTCCGTTCCTGTTTATCCACATGCATGCCTTCTTTCCGATTAGGAGGTCAGCTAAAGTGGAGCGAGTTTTGATTGTCTACATGCCTGATGTCGATCAGTGAATGATTATCTACATTTACGAACAAAATTTGGTATTTTTTATATCTTTTAGCAAAGGTTTCAAACAGCTATGTAAATAAACTTAATAAAAATTTTTTTATTCAATTCTACAAGCTTGCAGAATTGGAATAAAAAAAGATTCATTGGGTTTGACCTGGTAGTTATTAAGAAATGTTTGTTTAAAGTTTAAAAAAAATTATCAAAATCTTAAAAAAGAGATATATTATAGCTATGATTGTTTTTTAAAATTTAAATAAAAAAATTTCTCGATAATTACTGAACCAAATTCAATGAAAATTTTTTATTTTAATTCTACAAGCCTGTAGAATTAAAGCAAAAGAATATATCGAACTTGGATTTGTAGTTGTTAAGAAATATTGATTAAAACTTCAAAAAAATTTAGCTACAACTTCTCTTTTATAGGAGCTAAAATTTAAAGAACTAAATAAAAAAAAATTTTTGATTGAATTTTATTAGTTATATGCAAATAATCTTGTTTAAAATTGAAGCATCTGTTAAAGAAAAGCTGTGGTTAAATTTTTTTTAGCTTTTAATAAATATACCTCAACAACAAATTCGATTATTTTTTTTATTTTAATTCTACAATTTTGTTGAATTATAATAAAAAATTTTCATTAAATTTGGTTTGATAATTATCGAGAAATTTTTATTTAAATTTTAAAAAACATGATCGTAACCATATATCTGTATTCTCTTAAGATTTCAATGATTTTTTTTAAACTTTAAACAAATGTTTCTCAATAACTACCAGGCCAAACTTAATGAATCTTTTTTTTTAATTCTGCAAGCATGTAGAATTGAATAAAAAAAATTTTTTTATTAAGTTTAATGACATAGCTATTGAGAAACCTTTGCTAAAAGATATAAAATACCAAATTTTGTTCGTAAATATAGATAATCATTCACTGATCGACATCATGCATGTAGACAATCAAAACTCGCTCCGCTTTAGCCGACCTCCTGATTAGGATAGGAACAAAAATGAAGATCTTTTGGAGGGGGTATGCCGAGTTTCCCACTTTCTGTTCAAAATTCTAGAAAAAAAAAACTTCAAGCGAGAATATGATAGCAGGTCATATCCGCCGATTTGATTTTAGGGTCTTTTTTTGATAAATGGTTACACGGACTTTTGCCATTAAATGTCATGAAGAATAACAAACGAAACATTCAATAAAAAAAGCTTTTTAGCCTTTATATGAAATAGACAAGCAATAAATACTAAAAAAACAACTACACTAAGCCGTAAAAGAAAGCACTATCACTAGTTGTTGAAGTGCTCGGGTATTTTCGGGTAGTGAACGATCGGTTTGTCATTTGAACAATCGGTTGTATAATGGGTAAGGGCGAATCCGGAAGTAATTTTACAGGAAAACAGCCTTTTTAACCTACTTTTAGCTAATAATAAAACATGTAGATATTGCAATATTCTACACTTAATTATGACTTCAAAGTGAATTTAAAAGACCGTTTTTTGTAAAAACTCTCCTTGTAATAAATTTTAACGGCAAATAATTCTCAATCATGATTGGCTAATTTTGGAGTCAAACCAAATCGGCCGATATGTATATGATTGAATATGTTCTTGTAGCCAAAAAACCTTAAGGAGAAAGTTAAAAAACTCATTTTTTAGTTCATCGCCTAGCCAGACTATAATACTTTCGTCGACGAAGAAAAAAATATTTGTATCTCTACCAGAATTTCTTGTACCAAGGGCACCCACTACCTGTTATCTTGCACAACTAACGCTTCTGGCTTGCGTGCTGAATATATAAAGGAGTCCCTAGGAAAAGTCAAAAGGTTGACCTTTATAAAAACTGGTATTAATAGCTGCTTCGTCTTTTACTAACAAAAATTTTTGTTTTTCTTTTGTTCGGAAATTTGTACAAGTGATCGACAGGAAGAGTTAATCATTTCCTTTATATTTTGTTATTTGTTTTTAACTTTTCAAATAAAGATAAGCAAAAATGCATTTTTGATAAAAATTTGCAATTTTGCTTATTTTTATTTTAAAAATTAAAATATTAAATAATTATATATAAAATAGAGTAAATTTATTCACTGCCCCATGCGATGCGCCTTATATATTGCTCTCCTAATCAAATTTCAAGATCAGGTGCAACATTACACGATCAAAAAATTCAAAACAAACGTTCGTTTTGTCAAAAATCGTCTATAACTTAAAATTGAGTATATTAAACTACTCTTAGGATTCTAACAAAAAAAATTCCTTGCAAAATTTTACTATAAAAACCCTCCTTTCGCCCATATACACAATCTATACCTCATCCTAATCCTATCTAATGAAAAAACAGGTTATTTTAATTGTTTTGATTTTATATTACACCTGATTTTATGATCTGTGACAGGTGCGACAACATCGCATGTGCGATGTATAAATTATTTCTATAAAATAATATAGTTTTTAGTGTTAAACACAGTTTACTTAGAACTCAAAAGTATAATTTATTAGTAAAATTTTTATAATGCATAATTTTCTATATTTTTATTAATAAAAATATAAACAATTCTGTATTATGCAAAATTTTAATAATGAAATATAACTTTGAGCCCTAAATAGCACTAAAAATTACATTATTTTGGCATAAAGTAACTATGGATATTGTGGCGGATATAGATATTGAGACAGATTTGCTATAACTTATGACCCATTAGCCCAAGCTAAACGATTTTTATACCATTCAAATTGTTTTATCGAGTTGATTTGAATAGTACAAAAATTATTTGATTTCGATCATTGGGTCATGAGACATTGGTATTTGAATATTTAAATCAAATTTTTTGAAAAAATTAATATGTTATTAGAAACTATTCCATCGGGAAAATAAAAACATTAATAATCTGTAGTGATCTTCAAATTTATCAAATAAGTGCAGAATCTTGTTTAAAAAATTGCAAAGATCTTCAAAATTTCGATTTTTGCAGTTCTTCACAGATTTTTCACCGAAAATCCGTGCAAATATTTAAAAAGTATAATCTTTGCAGATTATAATAGGTGCCGCCTATTATAATCTGCGATAATCTCCAAAATTATTAAATAATCCCAAAATTTAAAAAAAAACTGCGAAAATTTATAAAAAATTTTACTTTTGCAGATTTTTTAAAATTCGTGCATATGTAACAATGGTGGGAATAAAAGGTAAATTTCCATAACCGGAATTTACTTTTATTCCCACCATATTGCATAAATAAATAAATAAATAAACAAATAATATAAAAAAAGCACTTTTTTTGTTTTTTTTATCGCTTTTTTTATTGGTTTTGTTTTTTTACATATAGTATTAATTTTTTTTTTCAAATTTTTTTTTTATCGAATTTTTTTTTTATCGAATTTTTTTTTGTCAAATTTTTTTTTTGTCAAATTTTTTTTTTATCGAATTTTTTTTATTTTACTGTAAATTATATTTTTTTTATCATACTGTATTTCTTTTTTTTATCTTTTTTTTATTTTTTTTATTTTTTTTTTATTTTTTTTTATTTTTTTTTATGTTTTTTTTAATGATCTATTTTTATTTTTTATTTATTTTTTTTCGATTTTTTATTATTATTNTTTTTTTTTCTATATTTATATACTTAAGTACTTTTTTTTTATCTGTTATTTTAAATTTTCTTATTTGTTTTATTTGCGTTAATTATTTTATACTTTTTTTAAGTTTTTTTTTAATATTTATTTTTTTATAGTACGTATGATTGGCCAATCATTTTTCAGATTGGCGATCATACTGTATCAGGTATAAATCTTTTTTTTCTTTTTATATTAATTTTTTTTTGTTATATTTAAAAGTCGTTTCTGACATGATTATTCCAAAAGAATATTTTTCTCTATACAGCACCTCTAGCGCAATATATGGAAGTATACAAAAATCCCTTTAGAGTTTGAATCTTGAGACGCAGCCTAATCCAAAATCAGTAATATAAGAGCTTTACATGTTTGTCAATGTCATTGGAGCCCGGAGATCTAGAACTTATACTAAAGATAAGTTTCTAATTTCTTGTTTTATTTGTTTGTTTATTTATTTATTTATTATTATTAACTTCTTTCTTTTATTTTAGGCTTGTGCTTCGCTAGAGTGCTGAAATGAAATTGGACGCCAAGAATGCGTCGTTGGAGCCGTCGTTGGCATGCGTTCGTGTCTTGTATTGGAAAATAGTGTTGGATATTATTACTGTCATGGAATTGGAATTAAAAAGGACGAGTATCTGGTTTACGATAGTTTTCTTTTTTTTTTTTTTTTTTTTTTACAGTTCTAACGTTTTTTTTTTTCTTTAGAACAAACATAGTACAGCAATAGTTAGAACGATGGAGTAGGTTTCAAAAATCCGCAGAGATGGAAGTGTTGGATATTGTTATCGTCATGGAATTGGAGTTGAAAAGGATGAACATAAGGTTAGTATACGATTGTATTCTTTTTTTTCTTTTTTTTATTATAGTACTAACATTTTTTTCTTTAGAATAAAACAAACATAGTACAAAATATAGCACAATAGTTAGATAGTTAGAACGGACATAGCATGATAGTTAGTATCTGGTTTACGATAGTTTTTTTTTTATATTAATATAGTACTAACAGTTCTTTTTTTCTTTAGAATGAACGTAGTACGATTGTTATTACGGAACATAGCGCGATAGTAGAACGAATGTAGCATGATAGTAGAATGTACATAGCATAATAGACGTAGCATGATAGTTCGGGATGTAGCAAGATAGTTAGTATAGGATATAGCATGATAGTTAGTAGCACGATAGTTAATATGGGCGTTTAGTATGAGATTTAGCATGATAGTTGGGACATAGCGCGATATTGGGATGTGGCACGATAGTTTCGATGTAGCACGATAGTTGGAATCGGGTTTATATTATAATTTGTATTTATTTTTTGTATAGTATTTTTTTTAATTTTTTTTGTATATTTTTAATTTTTTGTAATAAATTAAATTGTTAAAATATATGAATATTCGAATTTATTGTTTTAATATATAAAAATTAATATTTAGGTGAGCATATAGTAATTTTTTATTATTAGCTTTTTGTTATTTTTTTTTATTTTTTACAATCTGCGCAGTTCTGTGCAGAAACTTAAATCTGCGCAGAAAATAAAAAAAATTACTTTAACGATCGCCGGCAGGGTTGCAGATCTGCATTAATTTTTGATAATTGTTTTTTTAAAAATCTGCACAGATCTGCACTATAAAAACTTTCCCGATGTCTAATGCCAATATCTTACGATTTTTGTGTCATTCAAATTGTTTTGATAAGACAATTAGAATGATATAAAAATTGTTTAAATTGGACCAATAGGTCATGAGTTATTGCAAATTCTGCTACAATACCCTTATCCACTACAATATTCCTTTCAATTTTATGTAATATATAATTGTAAATAACTTGTGATCCTATAAGGGCCGTGACAGATATTACGTAATATCATAGTGGAAGAGGGGGGTAAGCCAAAGTCTTACATTACACATAATAATATATATAATTATATATATAATATATATAATTATATAGAAGTTTGCTATTTATTGATCATCACCAGTGTTCAATTTACCAATTAAAATTTAGGATCAGGTGTAACATGTAGATCAATTTTTGTATAACAAAAACAAAAAATTTTTAAAAAATTCCTAAAATTGCTTCTAATCTAAAATTTTGCCTATGAAACTACTTTTTTTTATACAAAAAATAAATTCCTTACTAAATTTTACTATATCCAAAGCCCTATCCTAATCTCTAACCTTTACCCTTACTCTAACATTAAAGAGATTTAATTTTTATTTAGTTTGTTTTGTTTATTTTGTTTTATGCTTGTAGATTACCGGTAATGATTATCAGTAGTGATTTGTAATAATTTTCAATTATATATATAATATAATATATTACTAATATATTATAATTTTTAGCACTAATGAAAGAGGCGTAAAGAGCTTTTTGAGAGAAAAGTCATTAAAGCTTTTTCTATTAGAACAGCTATTTGATACAAATAGCACGTATATGTTGTCTTGGGAGCGTTTAAAAAATCTGAGAAACCAAAAAGGTTCAGGTAAAAAACCAATTTGGTTAGAGGAATTAGAAGAAGCTTGTTTGGCAAGCACAGAAACAAGAGAGTTAAAAGATGCTTTCAAGTGAAGCGGAAGAAATATGTTGGCACTAAAACTAGAACTAAATGTAATTGCAGAAGATGGATGAAAATCAGAATTAATTGTTTTCAAAAACAATGAAGAAACTCTGCAGATAGGCAAAGTTAGAGTCAACAAAAAACGAAAGAAATCCTATTAAATCGAGCATTGGAGGGAAAAAGAAAATATAAAACCATGAGAATAAAATAGAACAATGCAAAGGTTGTGCACAAGATCAAGCGGGAAAAAGTGGAAAATGCACAATTTTCAAAGCTTTCAAAAGTCTTAAACGTGCGTTGAATAGAAGACTTGTTAAAAAGCGAGAAGATAAAGTTTTGTGCGAAATAAAGTGCGCTGATTTAGTATACAGACAGAACAGAGACACAAGTAGCAATTTAGAAAGAGAACAGGAAGTATATGATATTGTAGTAAAGTGTAAGGAAAAGAAAATAATAGATGAGTGGATAGATGGTGAAAGTACACGAAAAGAGTTGAAAGCCCTGAATAAGTGCATGAAAGGGTGCCTTAAATGGTGTATCTATACGGACAGCTCTTTAACCCAGGAAGAGGTTCAAGCAGGGGTTTGTAAGAAAAGTATAAGGATTGGCTGGTAGCATATTCCAAAGAAATGAAACAAGTGTCAGGATTTGTCAATCCTCAATTTAACGAAGCCTTGTTGGATTGGTCTTCAAAAACAAGGGCAGAAATGGATGCGATTGCAATAGCACTTTTGGCGGTCCCATATAAAAGTAAAGTGGAATTATTCTCAGATAGCATAAATGCTAAAAGCCTAATTAAGAAAATGCGAAAGCCAAAAAGCTTAAGAGAAGAAGTTAAAATAAGCAATGGTAGCATCCTGAGATTGATACAGAAGTGCCTTGAGGAAAAGAAAATAGATTGGAAGATTGTTAAGGTTAAAGCACATACGGGAGTTGAAGGAAATGAATATGCAGACAAGTTAGCTAAAGAGGGTCTTAAAAGCGAAAGGTGCTTTAAGATCACTAGTAGTTGGGTTAAAGGAATGAGAATAGTCCCGAAATGGAAAAAGTACATAATAGATAGACCAATTAGAAAATTTGTGGAGGAAGTTACAAATANCTAGTAGTTGGGTTAAAGGAATGAGAATAGTCCCGAAATGGAAAAAGTACATAATAGATAGACCAATTAGAAAATTTGTGGAGGAAGTTACAAATATGGTTTTTGATATAGAATATAAGGGGTTGCCGGGTATTATAGATATATTAAAAGAGGAGGAAAATAGTAAGGAAGTTGATTGGGGTAGCACATGGAGTCAGCTAAATAAGCTAAAGGGCCGTAATTGTAGAAGTATAAAGCAAAGTAGGGCCTGGGTCAATAGGATTAAATGTATGGACAAGGCCTTGCCGGTAATGGCTTTACTACATAAAAGATATCTGGGAGTGTACAAAATCGATCGGTGCATAGCGTGTTTTAGGGAATCAGAAACACAAGACCACTTGGCAGAATATGAGACATATCAAGGCCTATGGAGAAAAATAGAACGCGAGGTCAAAGAGGAAGTACTTATTAACAAAGATACAAAGAAGAAAAAAGTTGACCCAGAAATCTTTAAGGCCGTCGAAAAAGTACTTTTTGGTGAAGATGAGTATGAAAAGATTAGGAAACAGAAGTTGATAATCCAAGGCTTAGTTCCCACAAGTCTCGAGAAAGAATCAATGGTAGAAAGATATTTTAAAAACAAAGCATTTGAAGCTTTGGGTTTAAAATTCCACAAAAAAATTTGAGCACTACGTTATGAAGCCGTTGCAGAGTAGGAATAATTAAGTAGGATGAAAGAAATGAAAAAAAAAAATTAACGAAAACGAAGAAGAAGAAGGAATAGATGAGGGAGAAAAAGCCACAAGAAGTCAAAAAAGGCAGAAGAAAGACGGAAAAGAAAAGAATGAAGATGCCGTAAAAGAACAAAGCAAGAAAAATTTCAAAGAATTTTCAATGATGCTAAGAGTATATTGTTCAAGTGGATCTCCAGCTTCACGAGGCCAGCCTGGCTTTCTGCAGACCGGCCCTTTAAGAAAAAAGACAATTTTTTTGGTCAATCTTGATATTAGCAGGCAAGAGCTAGTCGATGAATTTTTGACGGATACCTTAGAAAGTTAAGGTGCCCAAAAAAGAGACGAATCTAGGCTGTGACAGATCGCATTTAGGTACCTCAGTAACCGGATGAGTCTTTATTGTTAAAAAGGTGGAAAATACGATAGTATATAGTATTTTTATATGTAGTTTATTACTTACATCATATATACTAAAGGCAGGATTGCCAAAAAAAATAATAATAATAATAATAATAATTTTTAGCACTAATTAAACTTATTTAAAATATAATTATATACTGAAATGATGTATTTTTGAGTACTAAGAAAGTTTATTTAGTAGCCAAAGGTATATTTCATTAGTAAAATTTTGCAT
>QKWP01002829.1:10166-43334 GCA_003550325.1 Gigaspora rosea | reverse complement strand
GCCCGAAGGTTCTACACTAGATGCCATACCTGCAACCCAACTAGGGGATTGCCTATTTAAACTCTCTAGCTTCTACCCATGTTCAATGTTCCTTCCAATATACCCTTTCGAGTAATTCACTATTAAAAGTACCCTGAGGCTTTAGCTAAACACCTATTGGAGGGCATTTGCCTCTGTGGTAAACCTGGTAGAGTGATACCTGTCACCCACAGGTATTCACCTACATTTTCGGTAACTTACGCATTTACTGAGGCAAACAACTTGCAGTCAGGGGGTTACCCTGCAACCGCTACCATTACCTACTACTGCTCTTGTGGAGTTCACTAGACTCCAGTACCCGGTCAGTCACTCTTTGGATTCTTTTCCCCAGTAAATTGGTAGTATAGTACATAACTAGGTAGAATTTCAATCAACAAAATATATTAAAGTCTTCTGACCTTTCTGACATTATTTAGGCTGATAAAAATTTCATTTCTCATCTACATTGCTGAACTACTGTATCTCACTGTATTTCTCGTTGAAAAACAGTAGCATTAAAAGTAAAAAATCAGTCGCTTAAGTTAATTATTTTGTTACGTATTACAAAAAAAATTTTTTATAAGACGTGCTGATTTTTACTAATAAAAGTATTTTAAAATTACAATTGACTGTATAAATAAATGATCGTTGCCAATAGCCAATCAAAATGAACTTTTGCTATGCTATAAATATTGCGATACAATATCAGCATGATAGAAATTGGTTTTGATTGGCCAACATTTGTGATCTACATGTAGACATTACACCAAACCCAAAATAATGTCATATAATAAATTGACCAATAAAAATACCAAATCGTTGTTATATGATTAACTAACGTGCCTAATAGGCTGAATCTATGGATAGTTCTGCAGTTCTTACTTGTTACGAAGTATTCACGTAATTTGCACTGTCCCCATCTAATATCCACGACAGAGACCCGTAAAAATTTTTGTGTTATAAAAAATCTTTATTTGCGTTATTGCAAAAATTTGTATTAATTTGTAATAAGATATTAACTTTATATTAATTTGGAATTTGTTTCAGAAAGCATCAGAAATTTACTCAAAATTTTGTTCTTACCTTGCTCGTCTTTTATGTTCATTCATTTTCTCTTTCGAAAAATTAATTCAGCATACTATCTGACATTATTAGCCAATCAAATTTATAGAATACACATGAATTTTACCCTTAGAAATTTGTTTTAATTTGCATTAGTTTGTATTAATTTATATACAAATTTTTATGGGTCTCTGATCTGCGACAGTGCTTAGGGACAGTGCAGTCACATGATATTATATAAATCAATCTGTAAATTACAACGCAATTTTCAAAAAATTAAGTCTCGTATAATTTTCATTACGCGGCCAGTATATTTTCATCACGTGGCCAGTACATTTTTATCACGTGGCCAGTTTTTTTGCATTATTTAATTTGAATATATGATCTGAATTGAATCACCAAAAATTTGATTTCATTTTGATTTCAACTCAATTTCAATTTGATTTCAATTTGATTTCAATTTGATTTCAAAAACTGAATATCGTGTGCTCATAACTTTCTATTACTTAAATTTCAATTTACTCAATTTACCGAATCTTACTCAAAATTATACAAAATTACGCATAATTACTGTAATTTGATATCCCTAACTACAATTTAAGCACCTGTCTAATCGTTTTCATAGATTTTCTGCTATTATAGATCAAATTATATTTTTTCAAATGTACTGAAATCCAAACTATATAAAAGGCTATAAAGCCTTAAAATTGAATATACTACTAGTACAATGTAGAAAAATATTTACATTTTATGAATAAATTTAATATTACTACTAGCTCGTTGTGTATCTAGTTAAATATTTTCGGAGTAATGCATTTTGTAGTATTAATTAGAGTAGCATATAACTTTAATTTTTTAATAAAATAAACATGATCTTTCTTCAAAAAATTAACCTTTAAACTTTTTTCTTTGAAAAAAAGACTTTACAAATCATGACTAAAAAAAATCTCGGTCCTTGTTCTATTAATAATTGCCAGATTAGACCAAATCAATATCACGGAATCACAGAATATGCTCTAAGAAAAGCAAAAGAAAAAGGCACTTTTAATCAGTATAATTATTTAGAAGTTGGAAAGCAATTGTGCTATCCTCATTACCTCAAGATTGTTGAACCCGATCGCCATAATGAATACAATAATAAGCAAGATCATATAATCGTTAAAAACCCATTATCATTTAGAGAAAAAATTTCTTTAATGACTAAAGTGTTATATGAAAAACAAAGAAATGAACATAACACACTAGAATTAACTCCAGATCGTTTTCAGACAATACTTGAGGATGCTAAACCACAATTAGTAGAATTCTTTGATGAGCTTTACAACACATTTATTCCAGAAACACGATCTGCTTTTAATAGAAAGAAAGATAAAAAAAAAGTAGTCAATATATGTTATTCAATTGTAGCGATACGTAATAGACTTGTAAATAACTATTCTTTGGAAATCGGATTGTATTTAGTGGCATTGGGTGCTTTTTTGATGCAATTAATGCATTGCATAGTGCAGGTATTATGGTTTGTTATAAGACTGTCGAAAACTACTGAAAAAAATTGTAGCTACACATCCTGAAAATATTTGAAAATATTTTGCGGAAAAAGTAAGTATTATAAAAAAAATAAAATAAATAATCGATAATCAAAAAAAAATAAAATAACAATAAAAAAAAAAATTGAATTTATCAAATTAGTTTAATTCCCGTAGTCATATAGTTAGAGATATGAATGCAATTCCGTTACATGATGTAATAATTATGAGTTACAGTATTTTGTCGTAACTCATAATCATTATATCATGTTACGGAATTGCGTTCATATCTATAGCTATAAATATATAATTCCCCTAAATTTTAATATTTAATATTAGATAAATAGTTTTTCGTATATAATATCGACGATTACCACAACATACATGGAATAAGACAACCTGACACTGTAGTTCTTTCTGCTCCTATTCATTTCCGACATGTGTCAGTAAAGAAAATTACTAAATGTGCACCAATTCCAATAATTTATAATAATCATTCGGTCCACAATCCTGCCAATATTGATGCTTCTTTAATTTGTTTGCATTTAATTATGCGCTATCACAGAATTTTTAATCTTTCCTATTCACCAAAAAAAAATCAGTAGACCATTTCACAAGGAATTGGGCTCATTAATTTCGATCAAATTAATCTTTTAACCGTCCATTGTTATAACGATGCAATAAAAGAAAAAGAAGCAGAAAGAACTATGGAAGGAATTCGATTAGTTGAGATTAAAGAGAGTCAGCTTCATTCTCTAGACGATTATCTAAATGTTTTAAAGATGATTCTCTTAGTAAATAAAAATGCAGGACGTACAAATAATCATGTAATGCTTATTGTTGCTGACTGGCCCAGACAACTTTTTATACAGAAGGCATTAACCAATATGCATCAACAAAATACAAAAATACCAGCTTCTATAAATGCCTTCATACCTATATTAGGGCCACTTCACATTTCACTAAACAGCCGGAAGCAAGTTCTAAAAGTATATTACTCTTTTTTAAAATGCTCTTTCATGCGGTTTTTGGAAAGCGTAAAGTTCTTGCAAGAAAACCAAAACCGTGAAGAATAAATCTCTTTCTCGAACTTGCTTACCAAGGATGGATAACTATAAAACCAAAAATTTGAAGCAACATGTAAGGACATAGAATATAGGATGTTGATCGATCTTCTTGATAATGTTATTTATGCGACTTTGGATGTATATGCAGTTCTTTTTTGTTCTGGCTCTTTCGACGAATATGTTGAAACGGTTTTTCGAATATGGACTTTCGCTTTTCGTTGGAACTGTAAAAACTATAATAAAGCACATTTGGTATTCTTGTCCGATATTTTTATTGGCAAGAAAAAGAGCATCCAATGTTAGAAGTAGTTAAAATGTTTTTGGTAAATTTTAATGATTATTTCATTGAAAATTTCCATAGCAAAATATGGGCCAATACATCTTCAGGTGATAGTGTCGACACTATTATTAAACAGGCTTGCGTTTTAGGTAATATAGAAACCCCCCAGAAAAATCTTTATTTAAAAAATTTAATCAATACTGTTTTTTTTTTTTAATAAAAAAAAAAAGATACAATAAAAAATCACAGTTTAAAGAAATGTTTCATACAAAAAAAACAATATCCATATATGCCCTCTAATTTAGAATATTTGGTGAATAAAATATTATTATTTTTATTGGATTATTTTCACCAAGTGTTTCGCCATATTAAGACTGTTGGAAATATAACGAATAAATCATGGAAAAAACAAGAAAAAAAGAAGAAAAAAGAAGTTTAAAATACAAGCTTGCTGTTTTAAACGAAAAGTCGATCTTATGTTCTTATCTACGGGTTATAGTACAAGCGTTCCTCCTTCACAAGGACTTTGTGATAACTGTTTTGAGTCATTGAGCGAAAAAGGTGATAGTACTGTCTTGATTTGTGGTCACAGTTTTCACTGGCACTGCTACGATAAGATAGAATATAGATGCCGACATTGTGCCAGTACTATAAGAATGGAATGTTAATTCATTTTTGAAAAGACTTGAAAAAGGAGCCAATAATATTACCAAGGAGGATAAAATTGAAGAATCCCAAGATTCTGAAGAGACAGAAGAAGACATGGAAAAGCATGAGTTTATTCAAGAAAGAAATGAAAGAGATGTATTAAAATTACAAAATGCATTAGAAGATATAGATAAATGGTAATATTACTAACCTTCTTCTGCGAAGTAGAAGTTAAAGTAACTACTATAGCGTTTATACCTTTGTCATTTTCATGTATAAGCTAGCTAGCTTTAAATACTTGATTCCACTTGATCTGTGAGTTTTAAAAGACCCATTAGAGCACGAGAAACGTTCTAGTACAAAAAAATTTTTTGGTACATCAGTTACTTTAAAAAAATGCTATATTATAATAAAATTTTATAAGGATTTACAATTTATTGGCCAATCATGTTCGATCTGATGATCAAAATCGATAGCCAATTAAAACCAATTTCTATCATGCTTACAATATCAGAGTCAATATCAGATAATGATAACGATAATAATATGATATATCTAAAAAATTTAATGTAATATCTCTGCTTGTGTATCTATATTAAAATATATTTCTAATATGCTAATATTTACTTCTAACCTTGAGATTTATATAGTTAATATATACGTATAAATTTACTTATAATAATCAAAAACATTATTGTTTGTCTTTCATATTTTATTTATTTTTCTTTTAACATGAATATCTAACATAATTTTATTAAAATAAACCTCACAATTATCATAAATTTACATTTGTGCTTATTTCTACGATAGTATTTATATCTATAAACTATTAACATAAAAAACTTTAATAAACTATCTAGCACAGTTCTTAATAATCAATACGAATAACCTAAATATATTTTATAAAATAAGAGCTTTGTGTAAGCACAAAAGAAATTAAAAAAAATACATATTACTTGTTAACTAATAAATACTATACGTTCATAGGTTCATTTATAAGTTTATATATACATTTAGCATCATGAAACTTTATATATAGATATTAATCGATATATAACAGTTAATCGTTTTATATCGATTAACTGGTTGAAAATCGATATATATCTATAATTAATATAATCATTTTTTATATTAAATCATTATATCTATAAATTGATTATAATTGGAATTATTTGAAACGATATATAATACGATTAACAGATCTTTAACGATTACACAGGTAATTACTTAAAACGATATATAACAATTAACAGATTTTTAACGATTACACAGTGTTTTGACCATGTTACAAAAATTTCATCCCCAGATCATCGAAAAAAAAAAAAAAAAAAAAAAAAAAAAAAAGTTCAAAATCTCTTAAGCCTATTTGATCCGTAAGCTACCAAGGATCATAAAAATATATGCCATATAGTGTGCCAAAAAACTTAAAAAAAAAAAAAGCTGTTTTGGCTAATTTTTACCCCCTCTCCCTTTTTACACCCTTTCCCTTTTACCCCTCTTCCTTTTCCCCTCTTTTTCTTTTATTCCTTTCTCTCTTTTTCTTTTTTATTTTTAATATTTCAAATATATTTGAAATATTTTAGGACGATTTGTAACCTGAATTATATCAAGAACGCGTTTGACTAATATTTTTGAAATGTTTCAATGATTTTTGATTATTGTAGCACAAGATCAGATTAGATCTTTGTTTGTTTTTTTTTTGTTTATAATTTAGATCTTCTATTAATTTTACATTGTTTTTTCATTTTTCTTCGTTTCGTTTAGTTTCGTTTAGTTTCGTTTTGTTTCATTTAGTTTTGTTTTGTTTTTTTTATTTATATTTTTTTTTATTTTTTAATTTTTTTATTTTATTTTTACACTTTACCACTAGCACTTTGCAAGAAATCCAAAACTTTTCAGCACTTATCACAAGCCAACTCAGACTTTCGACACTTAACAAGAACATACAACTACTTTCTTTAGCAATTTCGAAAGTTCAAGAATGCAAGTTTTTGCAAGTTTTTGCAAGGTTTCATTTTATTTATTTTTCATTTCATGTTTTTTGTTTTTTATTTTTTTTATTTTTATTAATTTATTTTATTCCGGCACTTTGCGAAAACCTTCAACGATTTCTGAATTGCAAGATCACAAACTCTTACTTTAGGGAAATGGAGATTACAAATATAAGCGAATATAGTCGAATATAAGCAAATATAAGCAAATATAATAGTTTATTTTTTTTTGTTTTTGTTTTTTTTGTTATTTTTTCAGTTTTGTTTTTTGTTTTTTGTTTGTTTTTTTTTATACTTAATAGAAAGTTGCAAATATGAGCGAATATTAGTGAATACAAACGAATATGATAGTTAAACAAAGAAAAAGAGAAATAATAGCTAACTACATCTGGGTAAGAAAAATAAGTGTATAGAGCTATTATTATGCGACGAAGTATGAAAGTAGTTTAAAATATTACTATTTTTTTTATTTTCGTTTTTTTTGGGTTTATTTTTTTTTGTCATTTTTTTTATTTTAGGAAGTAGCAAATATAAGCGAACATAAGCGAATATAAGCGAATATTATAGTTAAAACAAAGAAGAAAAGAAATAATAGCTAACTGCAGGGTGAAAAAATAAGTATATAGAGCTAGCATTATGCAATGAAGTGCAAAAAGGTTCAAAATATTACTATTTTTTTCAGTTTTGTTTTTTTTCATTATTTTTTTTGTTTTTATGTTTTTTGTTATTTTTTATTTTTTCGTAAAAAATGTATAATAATATATAATAAAATATATAATATTGATTAAAAATATATATTTAATTAAAACATAATGTATAATAATAATAAATAAAAATAAATAAAAAAATATAAAATTTTATATTAAATTGCGAAACCTTGTAAAAACATGCGAAAACATGCGAAAATCTGTAAAATGTTTAAACATAAGTATACAGTATAATAGTATTGTTATTCGTGATTTTTAATCTGATATCTATCGATTATTACCGATTATTATCGATTACTATCTTAATCGTTAGTCCTCATTATGGGGATTTAAATCGATTACTATCCAATAATGATAAAAATCGATAGTAATCCCCGTGCAAATTTTGGTGATGTAAGTGCTTGTATTCATGTCTTATAGAAGTTATGTAGATCATGAGATCAGTAAGATGGATTTTTACAAATAACTTTCGTTGCGACTAAAGAATAGCTTCAAAGAAAATGTATAATTTTTTTTTGTACAGTCATATGATGTAACCCCGCTTATATGTTTTTAATATATAAATTTTTGTGTAATACTATTGCATAAATAGAACTTCCAAGGTTGCCAAAAAAAAAGGTAATATATTAGACTATATAAAGCATCCGAGTTATTTATTATAATTTCTCCAATACTTAACATAGACTTCTGCTACAGTCCTAATAAAACTCTGCATTTAAATTCAGATCTGATGCAAATTTTAATCTGATCTGCGATGTATACATTCTTGCATCAAATGTTAATTTAAAATCCTCCATTATTAAAGCAGCAGGACAAATCGATGTTTTATAGAATGAATTAGAGTTGAAAAAAATTAGCATAAAATAAAATCAGCAAAGATGTGTAATGCTAATAGAAAAGGAATTGATGAAGATGATCTTAATAAATTGGTATTGAAAAGGATGAACATATAGCATTTATTCGGTATCAAAAATTAACAGAGAAGAAAAATGCCAGAGGAACATATAATGTTGGATATTGTTATCTTAACGGAATTGGAGTTGAAAAGAATAACAATAAGGCATTCATTTAATATCAAAAATCAGCAGAATGGGAAACGCAATTGGAATACTTGCATTAGGAAACTGTTATAAAGATGGAATTGGAGTTGAAAAGGATGAATGTGAGGCATTCGTTTATTAGCAGAAATGGAAAAAGTTAGTGGAATTCGTATGATGGAATACTGTTATCAAAATGGGATTGGAGTTAAAAAGGATAAACATAAAGCATTCGTTTATTACCAAAAATCAGCTGATATGAAGAACGCTAGTGGAATAAATGATGTTGGATATTGTTATCAAAATAGAATTAGAGTTGAAAAAAGATGAGCATACAGTATTCATTTATTATCAAAAATTAGCCAAAATGGAAGACGCCTGTGGAAAATTTAACGTTGGACACTGTTATCAAAAAGGAATTGGAACGGAAAAGGATGAAAATAATGCATTTATTTATTATCAAAAGTCCGCTGACTTTGTTGCAATAAATGAAGTTGGAAATTGTTATCTTAATAGAATTGGTGTTAAAAAGGATGAACATAAAGCATTCATATATTATCAGAAATAGGAGACATTGATCGAATTTATAATATTGGATATTGTTATGATAAGGAAATTGGAGTTGAAAAGGATGAACATATGGCATTTATTTATTATCAAAAATCTGCTGAAATGAGGAATGCTCGTGGAATATTTAATGTTGGATATTATTATCAAAAAGGAATTGGAGTTGAAAAGGATGTATATAAGGCATTCACTTATTATCAAAATTAGCAGAAATAGGGTATGCTAGTAGAACACTAGTGCTTGCTAACTGTTATAAAAATGGAATTGGAGTTAAGAAGGATGAACATAAGGCTTTCATTTATTATAAAGAATCAGCTGAGATGGGAAACGCTGATGGAACATATAATGTTGGATATTGTTATGACAATGGTATAGGATGGGAAGGATGAATATAAGACATTCAATTATTATCAAAAATCAGCAAAAATGGGAGACGCCCAGGAATATATAATGTTGGATATTGTTATAGTGAAGGAATCAGAGTTAAAGAGGATAAACATAAGGCATTTATTTTTTATCAAAAATCAGCAAATATGGGAGACGCTAGAGGAATGTATAATGTCGGATATTGTTATTTTAATAGAATTGGTGTTGAAAAGAATGAACATAAGGCATTTATTCAATACATAAATCAGTAAAGATCGGGCATATGTGTACTAAAGGATTAAATTTGGTTGGATATTGTTATAGAAATAGTATTGGTGTTAAAAAGGATGAAAATAAGGCATTTGAATGGTATTTGATTTGTAAGTACATACGTACGTATATAAGTATATCTAAACAAACTTTTCAAATAATTAAAAATATTAGAAATGACCTGAAAAAAAATAGTGCTTATTCACTTTTACTTTGATTTCTTATCTCGCTACTTCTCATTAAGTTTCACTTATTTAGTTTAATTTAACCAGAATGTATAAAATAATTTGTTAATAAAAATATTCTTATTAGTTTTATTAGTTTATCGACCGTGCTGATTTGCTTGATGAATAATCTTTTATTCAAGTTGATTTAGTCATTAATCGAAATATTTGAAATAATCTGTATATCTATTATTAATTTTTTATTCATGCTGGTTTATGATGAAAATTTATATACAAAATATTTATTACAAATTTTAGTCTTATCTGAACACATGTTGTATGATGCTCTTGCAAAACGCATTTGCTAAATGCTATAACCAAATCTAACTATTGTGCTATGCCTAAATCTAACTATTATACTACTGTATATCCCAAATGCTATACCAAATTTAACTATCGTGTCTATACCTAAATCTAATTATATTACATCTTAAATCTAACTATTGTGTCTATGCCTAAATCTAACTACTATATTGTGCTATATATGTCCCGAATTTAACTATTTGCTACGGTACATTCTAAATCGAACTTATATAATATGGTTCAAATTTAAATCAACTATTGTGCTATATCTAAATCTAACTTGTGCTATGTCCCGAATTTAACTACATGCTATATATTATGCTACTATATATCCTAAATTTAACTATCATGCTACATCCTTATTGTCCTATAATCCAAATCTAACTATCATGCTATACTCAAATCTAACTATATATCATATTATATATGCCGAATCTATCATGCTATACCTGAATCTAACTATTATTATGTCCCAAATCTAACTATTGTACTATATTATAATCAAATCTAACTATCGTACTATGCTTAAATCTAACTACCTCAAAATACTAACTGAATTTAATTATCATAAATCTAATTATTATATTACATCTTAAATCTAACTGTCATATTATGTGTTGAATCTATTATACTGCACCAGAATCTAACTATTATGCTATGTTCTGAATTTAACTATATGCTATGTTCTAAACTAACTATTTGCTATATTCTAAATCTGCTACTGAATATAACTATTATGTTTCGAATCTAATTATTATTACTATGTTTGAATCTAATTATTGTACTATGCTCAAATCTATATTGTGCTATATGGAACTAGAGTTAAACTTGGAGAAGTGTTAGACATAACAGAACCAATTCCTTGAAAGAGTAGCGAATTAACACTTGGTATCTATATAATAATTAAAAATAGTACATAGTAATTAATAATATTGTATATTTATGAATTAATTATAATACCTCAAAATTATTAAATAATATTAAAAGATTTGATACGCTTTTTTTAATATCCCAATGTGACTTTATATCTATTCTTGCTCTTCGAGTATATTAAACTCTTTTAAAGTGTTTATTAATTTCTAAGCTTGTTTTAAAAGAAATATATATACTATATTTAAATCTAACTATATATATATTATACTATGTACTACATTTGGAATCTAACTATTGTACTATTTCTACTAGTATGCTACGTCCGGCTAAAAAAAATCAGCACTATTGCCATACTCTACAACGGCTATTTTACCTTATCTTTATCTCAAAGCGGCAAAGTTTTTCCCTTGTCAGAAAAAAAATCCGTGTTAGTTAGTTCTCACTTAAATTTTTTTCGAATTTGAAAGCTTATTACCTCATTTGTTGTATATTACTTACCAAAATTTGCTCTCTAAGCAAAGTCATTAGTGCAAATGATCTATACTGATCTTTTTTCGCTATAGACGTGCGAAGAAGTAAAAAATACTGTAAGATGTTTTAAGAAAAAATTATTATGTGAAACCACAAGTTGTCAATTGACGGTATGGTTTTTCATAGTAAGAGTTACTTTAAAAATTTTTATTTATATTGTGTAACTCAGGGATCTTTGAGCCAATCAAATCGAATGTCCGCTATGCTGGGCTGATTCGTAAAGATCAAATTTTACAATTTGATTAGCTTTATATCATATAAATGCACCTGGCTTTAGACAACCCTATAATCCAGATTCATAGAATTTTCATGCTAGGGATCTAGACCTAATTAATTATACAAAAGCAAAAAAAGTATACGAAGAAGCAGGTTCATATTCTCTAACCAAATCTAAATATAGAGACTATAATAAATAGTAAGTATAAACAGCGAAACAAAAATTATATCAAAAAAAAAGAGATCATAAAGTGTAGATGCGTAATTTATAAGAATTGTAGCCTATTTAGTCTGATGATGTTTTTATACTCATCTGTGAACCAAGGCGGAAAAAGCAGTTATCTATCCTTTCAAACGCAAAATAGATAATTATCTTAAATCTCTTCAGACAATTATAAATAGCGAACAAAGCAAAAGAGCTAATAGAGCAAAATTTTTCCATAATAATTATAAGAATGCAAGTAAAGATTTTTTGTTTGAAATGTTAGAATATGTGTTGTGGCAAAAGAAGGGTCTGTTCGATTGTTTGTCATTCAAAACTGTTCATTGAACCACAAAAGTAGTATTGAGGCGCAGATAACCTGCTCGCTTGTCTGTTGCTAAAAAGACTATTCATCTATTCAGCACTGTACCCACTAGGCACTGCTGAAACTGCTCGTCTGTCTGATGCTTCAGTAGGATAAAAAATACTAGTTGAAAATTAATACTAATTTTCAGAATTTTCATACTAGGGATCTAGACCTGATTATACAAAAGCAAAAAAGTGTACGAAGAAGCAAGTTCATATCCTCTAACCAAATCTAAATGCAGAAATCGTAATAAATAGTGAAACATTTAATGTTATGTGTCACTTCACAATTCATGTTAATTTAAAATTGCAAATTGACATATATTAAATAATTGATGATCCACCAGTCAACCAGAGAGTCAGATTACTATATAAATTTACTATAGTGCGAATGTGGCGTGCATGTATTTAAAACTTTTTTTTATACTAAGTTAATCATCTTTCTGGCTTAAGAGACTTTTGTAAAGCTCATTAAAATGCATCTAATGGTGGTTAGATCGTCAAAATCGGCTTGGTAGATGCCAAGATATCTTTAAAAAACCTTTCTTTTACTATGTAAATTTTCTTGCAAATAATAGTATTGTTTGCAAGAAAATTTACTTAGTAAAAGAAAGGTTTTTTAAAGATATTTTGGCATCCACCAAGCCGATTTTGATGCTCTAACCACCATTCGATGCGTTTAGATGAGCTTTACAAAAGTCTCTTAAGCCAGAAAGATGATTAACTTAGTATAAAAATAAGTTTTAAATACGTGCACGCCACATTCGCACTATAGTAAATTTATATAGTAATTTGAGTCACTTTTTACTATGATGACTCTCTGGTTGACTGGTGGATTACCAAATAATAATTAATATTTTCACCCGACTCTGACCCTTCTGACCTAGGCATGTACAACGTAATACAAATAAAAATCATATAACTTTTGGGTTCTTGCACTTTGACCAATGGCTAGGTTAAACAAAATCCTAGTCACGTGATCTGTACAACAATAATTGCCAATTAAAATTTGAACCTAAAGTAGATTCAAATTAAACTACAAAATAAGCCACCCACGATTGACAATAGTCGTTACATAGTAAAGTCCAAATTCTACTATACAAATCGATTAAAAACACATAAGTAATCTTATTTAAAAAAACAAAATACACATATAGTAAAATTTTTAGCAAGATTGGAGAACATTTTATTATTTGACTTTTAACTTATACGTTCAATGAAAAAATTAAAATTTTTTTTAAAAAAATATATTCAACGAATGTAAAAGTCAAATAATAAAATGTTTACCAATCTTGCTAAAAATTTGCTGTATGATTATTTTGTTCTTCCAATAAAGTTATTTATACAATTTTAATCGATTTGTATAGTAAAATTTGGACTTTACTATGTAGCAACTACTTGTGATTGCTAAAAAACCAAAAAGGTTTTTTAACGATTGCAAGTAGTTGCTACATAGTAAAGTCCAAACTCTACTATATAAATTGATTAAAATCTATAAGTAAGCTTATTTGGAAAACAAAATACACATACAGTAAATTTTTAGAAAGATTAGTGAATGTTTTATTATTTGACTTTTACTTTTATGTTTGTCGAATATATTTTATTAAAAAAAATTTTAATTTTTTCATCGAATGTAAAAGTTAAAAGTCAAATAATAAAATGTTCTCCAATCCTGCTAAAAATTTTACTGTATGTGTATTTTGTTCTTTCAAATAAAGTTACTTATGCGATTTTAATCGATTTGCATAGTAGAATTTGGACTTTACTATGTAGCGACTATTGTTAATCATGGATAGCTTATTTTGTAGTTTAATTTGAACCTACTTTAGGTTCAAATTTTGATTGGNCCAAAAAGGTTTTTTAACGATTGCAAGTAGTTGCTACATAGTAAAGTCCAAACTCTACTATATAAATTGATTAAAATCTATAAGTAAGCTTATTTGGAAAACAAAATACACATACAGTAAATTTTTTGAACCTACTTTAGGTTCAAATTTTGATTGGTGATTATTGTTGTATGGATTACGTGACCGGAATTTCGTATAACCTAGCCATTGGTCAAAGTGCAAAAACCCAAAAGCCATGTGATCTCTATTTGTATTACGTTGTACATGACTGGGTCAGAAGGATCGAAGCCAGGATGAAAATACCAATTATTATTTAACATATGTAATTTGCAATTTTTTAATCATTTTAAATTGACATGTGTCATTTAAAATTGACATAAATTGTGAAGTGATACATAACATAAATAGCGAAGCAAAAATTATATCAAAAAAAAGAGATCATAAGATGTGGATGCGTAATTTATGTAAATTATAAGAATTGTGGTCTATTTAGTCCGATAATGATTTTATGCCTATTCGTGAACCAATGGGGTGTGCTATTAATTATGTAAATCAAAACTATATGCATTATCATATAAAAATTAATTTTTTTATAATACATGTATAACAGTATATAAAAATATAGAACTATATATGAATTTTTTTTAATGAAATTAATACAAATGGGTTGGGGCCCCATAGTCTAGTAGTTTAGATGCTCAACCCTCACAGCCAAGGTCTTTGGTTTGAATCCTACTAGAAGCGGTTTTTAGAAAAATTCAAATGCAAGACCCTGTGAAAGTTCATGTGAAGTACGAATCTAATTTAGGAATTTTCAGAAGAAGATCCATTGTGAAGGGTTGGTACTATAGATGATGGTCCTATTACATGAAGGTTGCACGAATAATTCCTTGGCGGGCAAGAACAAGGTAGCACCAACAACCCTAAGGCAGTTTTGGGAATCTTGATTGGGAGGGTGACATGACTGTAACATGAACCCGAGTGGTGAGAAAAGTGGTAAATACAAAGGGATCTGTGGTAAAGAATTGGCCCGAATCAAATAAGAAACACCTCTGGCACCGGTACCAAACCTAAATTGGAAGGAAACTACCACTATTGAGGCAGATTTGCGAATTAGAAATACGAGCAAAATGACGAATCACTCAGTGGAAAGTACAATGTACAAAATAAAGCTCCCAGGCCTAACCAACGGTAAAACACCAACTGCTCTACAAGAAGTTGAAAGTAGTACAGAAATGTATTATGAAATCCAGTTGGGAGTAGCTGTGTCACATAGGAGAGTGAGAGCTAGCTTGCTAAGGATAGGGATGGTTCTCATTCGGGCCAGTTACGCAACATAGCCGGTGCTCACCTACCTTTAGGGAAAGTATCTGCTAACCAATCCAAATAGCATATCTGCAGTAATCTATAATAGATTACTGAGAGTAGTGGGTATAGCAAGGCTCTGCCCCCACTACTAAAGGAAAGTAGCGGCTTGAGACACGGGCTAGGTTATGGTAGCATTTAAGAGATGGCTTGAAATATGAACCTGGTAGCGGCAGTACTACAGATACTACTAGTAGATAATATCAGGATACCAAGGTTTAGGAAGTAGCCGTGAAGTTACGATCGTCTGGGCAAGGCCCTCGCACCTACTTGGAAATATAGGATCAGCAATATGAGAAAAGCGGGAAATATAGTGATTAGCCGAATAACAAAATAGGGAGTAGTCCAAAAATCCAGGTTATACAGAAAATGGGGTATGGAAAGCTCTGGTAGGTTTAGGTCACAGATAGTTAAGAATGTCTGAGTCTGTAGTACTTAAATAGTATAACATTGTATCACATAATATATACAAACATATACTCAATAAAAGTTTTCGAGGCACGATTTCACCTTAAAAAAAAAAATAAAAAAAAAAGAAATTAATGCAAATAAATTATATAGTAATAATATAAACTTGCTATATACAATATATATATTTATAATTTAACAACTCATTTAACTATTAGTTTAGCAAGTTATTTAATTGGTGATCCACGAGTCAACCAGAGAGTGGTCATAGTGAAACGTGACGCGGATTACTTATAGAAATTAGAGTTTTGCGAATGTGGAGTGCACACATCTAAAACTTTTTTTTATACTAAGTTAATCACTCTTCTGACTTAAGAGACTTTTGTAGAGCTCGTCAAGACGCATCTAATGGTGGGTAGAGTGTCAAAATCGGCCCAGTGGGTGCTGAGATATCTTTAAAAACGTTTCTTTTACTATGTAAATTTCTTTACAAACAATACTATTGTTTGCAAAGAAATTTACATAGTAAAAGAAATGTTTTTTAAAGATATCTCAGCACCCACCAGGCCGATTTTGACGCTCTACCCACCATTAGATGCGTCTTGACGAGCTCTACAAAAGTCTCTTAAGTCAGAAGAGTGATTAACTTAGTATAAAAAAAAGTTTTAGATGTGTGCACTCCACATTCGCAAAACTCTAATTTCTATAAGTAATCCGCGTCATTTTTCACTATAACCACTCTCTGGTTGACTCGCGGATCACAAATTAAAAGATTTGATGCAGCTTTTTTACTGATTTGTATTTGCTGAATTTCTCGAATTTCTTGCAATTCAGTAGTTTTTTGACATTTTCTTAGAGATTGCATTTCTCCAAGACCCAAATTTAAATTTTTACATTCAATTTTACTTGAAGTTAAGTGAAGCTTGGATTCCTTTGAGGATCATGATATATTGGGATGGGTTTTTAAATCAAGTTGATTGAAACCAAGCTTTTCTGAACTGCTTCTTGAGCTTGGTAATGTTGCTTATTTGATCTGTAAATTTCCATTTTGGCAAATTTACTAATTATTTCTAAATTTAGATATTTAGACCCAAATTCGTTTAGTTTTAAGATAATCAAAACTAGTAAAATTAATAATTGCTTTAAACGAACAAAGTTACATTAAAATATTTATGTTTAAAGCGAAAGCTTCCAACCAGCAAGTATCTTCCTTTTTTTTAATAGTGCGCAATATAAAATTGATTTTCATAAAGTGTTGGGTCAAATTTTAAATATCGATGTAAAAATATTAAACGTAACCTTGTTATAAACGCTTAAGTATAATTTTATGCAAAAATAATTAAAAAAGATTACGTAATTATGCCCTTGCATCTAAACATATCTGTATCACTCTTTACTATTTAAAATATATGTAAAAGTGATAAACCATTCTGATCATTGTCTCAATCATTAGATCCATAAAAAATTTCAATAATTAATTCTTATATGATACTGCACATAGTTTTGATATATAGTTGATAGCACACTCTAGTAAACCAAGGCAGAAAAAGCAGTTATTTATTTTGAAAAAGTTAGAGCATAACAATAAAAGTCTTTTGATATAAAATGTTGCTTTGAAATCTATGTAACCTTGTTTTTAATGACTACTTTGATATCTATAGAATAAAGAATCTAAAGAACAAGCCAACTTCAAGAGGGTTAGTATAGAATGCATCCTTTTGATAATAAGGATTTGTTCACAAAATTTATTTCTGTAGGATGAGGTCGATGTTTTTTTTTCAAAGTCCCTCACAAACGGAATACAATGATGATGACAACTCTTGAAAGATGTCTATGTGTGATTATAAAAAATATAAAAAATTCTACACTAAATTGGATAACTCCAATAAGTAGGTACTTACAACTGGAACCATTGTGAAAGACGCTCTTTATAACTTCAGCCTATGTTGTAAATATGAACAGTAAGTTTATATATAAATAATTTGCTTACACTCTTCAGGATGTATAAACTTCACTTACACTTTATTCCTATATAAATTTGTTTGTCTTGGACCCTGACGACGATACTTACCTGAAAGAAAATGTTTTCACTGAAAGTAAATTACATAAAATTCACCAGTTTCAAGTCAAAAAGACGCTATTGATGCCTTTTGACTTGATTAAGTATCTAAATAGCTTCAACCTTGTAAGTTTCATTTCTTTATTAATATCATATAACTTGTTTTTTTCCTACTAACAACTGGCATGTTGTTTTAGAAAAAACCACTTCAGAAATTCGAAAACTAATCTTTAGTCCTGATCAAATAGATTAAGACTTTAATAAATCAAGAGATTTTAATAGAGACTGAATTCGAAATACAATATATAATTTGTATATAATAACTTTATTCATTTAAAATTGAATACTAAGTTTGTACTCCCATTTCACAGATTGCAAGAATATGAATCAAATACTTTAATGATGAATCATCTAGAAGTTTGAATACTCGTTCATGTTTGGAGCTTCACCGATAAAGTTTTTAATGATATTGAGGAAATAAAAGTAGTTAGGTAAGAATATACATGAGGACGAAATTATTTTGGGTTCTAAACTCCGAAATTAAAATTTGAAAACAAAATTGTTTTTGACCTATTTTACTTGAAAGACAAAATTATTTGTTACTTTTTTTGAATAGACGAAATTATAAAGAATATATCTATATAAATTTTATTTGCTCTTCCTTATAAATTTCTCTAATGAAGACGAAATAGGCCTTTTTCAAAAATCAATTTTGGTGGTATCACTAGGTAAGAAACAAGAAATATCTGATTAGTTCTATAGTCTAAATAATTTTTGCAATAGAGGGGGGTCATGTAGCCTGTCGTCATTAGTACAAAAAAATCAAGAAAGAACTGTGCCTGGAATAGCAGATATAAAATGAAAAACGCTTGAAAGGAAAGGCAATATGATTATTTATAAGATAATAGCAGAGTTTGGGTGTTCAAAAACAGGTTGACAATTTGAGGTTGAGAATGATATGAAGCTGTTGCGTAAAAGAGGCCTTAAAATGACTAAAATAATAAAGAATATGTTCAAACACCTATGTGAGACCTTCAACCAAAATGATCATAAAACCTGGCAATTGGAAACGATTGGTTTCCTTTATGCTAGTATATTTTTTTTTTACTTAACATTCATTAATCCCCTTTTGTTGCTTACTTTGATTGCATTTTTCTAGAGCTCACGATGGTACTTCTGTACCTGGACTCACTAGCCAGATATGTGTGTCGTGTGTTATGATCAAAATTTTTTTCTATTGCTACAAATATTAAAGAATTCGAAAAGATACTTGCTTTAATTTCTTTGACATAGAAGGCTAAAGCAAGTACTTGTTATTTTCAGTTTTAGTTCTGTCCTTTGCATCTAACAAACTTATTCTTGTAGAAGATTGTTGAAAATATGATCAGTTTGATTGAACAAACTAATAAAACCGATGAAAGTAGCGAGAAGACCAATTATAACATTTACAGAATGTTTACGATATTATACCACTACCATCACAAAAATGAAAAAAGATAGATTTACTAACATGCTTGGATATTCTATCAAAACCATCAAAGAGAGTCAAAGAAATCCTGCTTGGTATAGTTTATTATTTTATTTTACTTTGTATGAAAAAGTATATGTCTATATTTTTGTATTTTGTATTAGATCTGCTTGGACCACCACCACCATTCAACCTGTTATCAAGCATCCAGATCTCAGTGTGAGGGAGAAAATAAAGTTACTGCCAAATTTTGTTCAGATTGTAGAAAGGCATCAATGGAATGAACACAATATCTCCGAATACATATGAAACATGGGAGGAATTAATTACTAATTAATCTGATGTTTAAGACAATTGACCATTTTGTGAAAATGGATTACAGATTAGTAGTAATGAAAAAATAAAAATATTATATCAAGATTAGAGTATTACATTGCACCTATGAGGCTTTTATATCAGTTTTTCTTTATGTATTTTGATGCTATATATGGGTCATCAGAATAATAAAAAAGTTTATATGCCAATTTTTTATAATCGTGTTTATTGTACAAATATCAAATATGTACTAGCTACTAACTCATGTATTTTTTATCGAAATTTTTTTTCATAATCAGCATTCTTTTTCGGAATACATATGTGAATTTTTATTTGGAATTTTTTTTCAGATGTTCCGTATACTACTGAACGTGAACAAATTATATATAACGATAACGAAGGACCCCAGACATCTCTCATATAGGTCATAACTAGATTTTGGCCAATTTTGCCAAAACGACAAAATATATTTGTTTAAATAACTTTTGATCTAGTGATCAAAATTGAATGAACTTTTTTTTGTTAGATGCGTCTCATTGAAAGCTTCGTATTAAAAAAAGTTTGTTCAAATTGGTTAGCTGGATGCCAAGATAATTGGCAAAACCTGTTTTTTGCTTTTTAAATTTCAGGGGTTTTGCTGAAAAAAATAAGTATGACCTCTATACTAGATGTCCAGGGTCCTGATAACGATAAATTTTGTTTAAACAACTATCATTATTGATTATTTTTATTATTTGAGAATTTTCATATTCACATCATTTATATATTTTCTTTGCTACTTTTTTGCATATCTTACAATATAGATGATTGCATTCGTCATAAACCTTATATCTGTGCTTCCATCCTCTAAAGATATGCCATTTTTCGAAGTAATTTTGTTTGTCTTTATATGTGTGTTATTTCGATTTTTTATCATTGTATATATTAAATAGAAAAAATTAATATACATATGGATAAATTTTTTTATATGTAAAATACAAACCTGTAATATGTAGCAATTGGGTCCTCACCTACATCAAAAGTATTGTTCCTGATGCATTTATAATAAATTATCAAAAATGTAACTTTGAAATTTCTGTTTGTCTTCTTGTATATTTGTATAACACAACACTTTAATATAATTGGACGAGATACAAGTATGTCCAGTGTAGTGTTCTCGCAAAAATAATTTTTGGTTACATGCCATTAATGTTGTGTTATATTACACAAACTTTAATTTGGTAACTTATATCAAATCAAACAAATATAAACCAAAATCAGGTTTATTTGAACCAAGACCAGGTTTATTTTAACCAAAACTGGGTTTTTGAACCAAGGCTGGGTTTTTTTTGAAGCAAAACCCGGTTCAAACCCCAAGTTTAGGGTCATTTGAACCAAGATCAGGTTCATTTAAACCAAGACTGGGTTTATTTGAACCAAAACTGGGTTTATTTGAACCAAAATGGTTTCCGTTTTCTAGTATACTGATATAAATATGATTTTTTATATAGAATGCTAAAACTTCTACATGGAATGAAATTTATTATCAAATTTAATATATAGCGCAGTAGTCATGTGAGTGTCCTTAGAGGAAAGTTAAAACGTGAATTTCTGATCACACGTCTCACAAAAATTGTACGGGATTTACTAATTTCCTTCCCAAGCTTCTATTGGCTGGATTATTCATACCAATTTACATGTCACCTTCTGTTTAAAATGTGACATCTCAGGGTTAGGGTTAGTAAACAGCATTATACTAAAATTTTTGAGATAAGGCAACTCCAAATTGATTCTTTGTTTAACATAAAAAATATTTGGGGGAGGGGGCATTAAACAACTATAAAAAAATATAAAAATTGCAAAAAGCTAATACTGTAATTTGATTGGTTAATATGGTGTTGATTTTTTATGTTTTAGAGGGAAATGTGACTGCTCCCTTTCTCGATTACTAATTGAAGGGTATGTGCTACGCATGTTTGCCATGATATGTTTTCTATTGTTTGTTTTAAAATCCCTAACAGCCTTTTGCATGTTCTTACCATTATCTGTTGTCACTGTGAAAACCTTATTACGTAGTTCTAACTCATCCAACAAGGAAAGAATATTATCACTGATATTTTCAGCAGTATGGATGTGCTCAATGAAAAGTGTGATCTCATGAAATCGAAATTTACAATCAAGATATGAACATGTTATACCTAAAAACCCTTGCCGGTTTTTACCAGTCCATAAATCACACGTTAATGATACATCTTTTTTTTACTTTTTCTTGAACGAGTGATTATATGCAATATGTACAAGTTCTTTATAGATTTAATACATGGAATTTTGAACTTTGGATCTAACTCGTTTATGAATTTTTTAAAAGCCGGATTTTCAAGAACAGTTAATGGTTGGGAATCGGTTATGATCCAGTCCGCAAGATATTTGCATAATTGAATCTGACGTGATTCATCATGTGGCATAATAATTAATTTTGTGATGCATTTTTTTCCTTTTACTGTCTCGACCTTACAAACCGCATGTCTTACATTATCAATATACACTGGATCAAATTACAACCAAATCCAACTTCTGATATTACTACCACCACGGATACCATTGACTTTTGTCTTTTTATTAAAGGTTTTATCAGATATTTTTGTCGATACATCTGCATCATCCATATCGCGAGCAGACATTTTCTTCAGTAAAAGTAAATGACGTTGGTGTAATTCTTGTTTACCAAATCAAGTAAACCAATAAGAAAAAATATTTAGAGTATTATCAATAAGGATATTACGCTATCACTATCGATCCTACAGTTAATTATAGTTCAAACAGTTTTAACAGTTAAGTTTGAACAGTTAACTGCAATCCATGTAGTTTGAACAGTTGATCTACAACACACATACGGATTGAACAGTTATACAGTTATCTGTTATGAAAATTAATAAAATTAAATTCACATACCCAACCTTTTTTGTTCAACACCTATGGCGCTTTCATAATTTAATTTTTCTAACTCAAAGAGACCAGAAATTAATAATCTGGAGCGATTTCTTCTCATCCTGTAAAAAAAAGAGGGTGTGAGTACGGCCAAAAAACCTTTTACTAAGTTAATGAAAACATGGTTTAACATGACATTTTGCCATAGTTCTCTATGCATCTTGACTTCAGGGAAGTGAAAACCCCATCAGAGGAGTACACAAATTGTTTGCATATTCAACATTGAATAATACGCTCATTGACAAGCACGAAGCCTTTCCCATAGCAAGTATGAAACCTAATAGAGTAGCCAATGATGTGCCCTTAGTTTGCTTTCAAAACCTCCATAAAATGTCTTTTAACACGTGCCTTTAAGTTTTTTAATGCAAGAGTCGCCAATTAGTTCCCTGATTATAATTTGATATAATTTTTTCTAAATCTCTTTGATATCGTAAATATTCTTGGTCCTGATAAAGAGATGCAATGGTTGTTTTTTTTTTCTATACGTTAAAAAATTAAGTAAAATTGGTTCTGAAACGGTTTCCCAGTATCCTTCAAATAACAAAAGAGTATTAAGTGGAATGTTAGCATTAATATATATGGCAATGTATCAGGTATAGATTTCATGAGTAAATTACCAGGATCCGTTAAAAGATCTTTGCACTCTTTTTAAGTTTCATACAGTATACGATTAATTTTTTTATTGATAATAAAATAGTTTCTTGGTAATTATAAACAATAAAATATTTTAAAATCGAACAAATTCGAAATGTACTAAAAAATTCTGATGCCAATTATTACTAACTGCTAACCTCGATGATTTCATGAAAATGCCAATTTTCATTTTTTTTTTTAATTTTAAAAAATATCTACGTAGGACTTGATTTTCGGTAGGTAAAAGGCTATTTTAGTTAATAAAATTAAAAAAAATGTTAGTAATAATTGTATCAGAATCAGCCAATCAAAACGAAAACCCACTATGCTGTAAATTTTTTCGCCATCACCATGGCTAGACTATACCAATACAATATCAATAACGATATTTATTTCTGTATTTATATAACAGTATATAAATGTGATCAAAATATTTGCCCCGAATTATTGGTTTTGTTTCTTATACCTAGTAAATCACGGCTAAAACCTTAAATAAACCCCGATTTTTTAAATTCTAACCAATCAAATATAATTTCTTTATGCTGCGCCGATCAATTTACCACGTATAATAAATGTTTCTTTATCTTTCGTGCTCGCTCAAGAATAGTCTTTAAAGTACAAACATAACTTATATGGAGCACATCCGTTATAACAAAGTGAGAAACATCGATACAGTGGTGTTTGGAAAATATGAGATCGCGACTTGGTACTATTCGCCTTTCCCTGATGAGTATAAAGATATTAAAAAGATATATGTATGTCAACACTGCATGAAATATATGAAAGTCAAGGAAACATATGGTCGGCACATTGTAAGTTAGAGCGATTCGTTATATAATGTTTGAGAATGTTTATGAAAAGAGGAATTTACTGTGTTATTACTACTAATAAATTATCTATATAGTCTATATGCGAATGGAAGTACCCACCAGGTGAAAAAATATATGAAGTAGGCAGGAACAAAATATACGAGGTGGATGGAAAATTACATAAGGCATGCTGACTTATGTCATTGTCACTTGATTTACGGTTCAGTGTCGAACTTGAAACCCTTATGTTTCAATTTATACATTTAGCTTTACTGTCAGAATTTTTGCCTGTTGGCAAAATTCTTTCTCGACAACAAAATGATATATTATGATGTAGAATCGTTTCTATTTTACATTTTGACAGAGGTCGATGATCGTAATGAAGAACACGTTATTGGATATTTTTCAAAGGTAAAATTTTCAAATTGATACCGAATTTGCAATGATCTTATAAATGCAATTCAATAATTGCTATTTTGTTCGTCTTTGACAGGAAAAAATCTCGTATGATAATTACAATTTAGCTTGTATTCTTGTCTTCCCTCCTTATCAGAGACGAGGGTATGGCCTATTACTAATAGATTTCAGTAAGTAGATACAAAAAGTTACATTTCAAAAGTGTTCATCGTTATTAAAACTTGATCTTGTAACATTATTTATTCCATAATTGTTCCGTAAGGCTACGAGCTTTCTAAAAGGGAACATAAAATTGGGTCCCCTGAACGACCAATATCAGATTTAGGCATTAGGGGATATCATTCTTATTGGAAACGTACAATATTGAAAATTCTCCAAAATTATACAACCAATCTATACAGTATTCAAGAGGGCACGAGTACTATTAATGGTGACGGAATGCCACATAATGACAACGGGAGATTCATGATTACGATTAATGAAATTTCTTTGATGACAAGTATTCGTAGAGAAGACATTATATTTACACTTCAAGAGATGGGCTTTCTCAAATATAGGAAACCCAATGCTAATAGCGTTAATTATACTGCCTTAACTTATGATGTAAATAATCATGTTGTTAATGGTAATGAACAACATGAAGACCATCAACAACCGCATAATAATAGCCCTCAACAAACACAATATCAATCACACCGTGACGAGGAATTTGCACAACAAAAGCATCAGCAACATATTATATGTATTACACGTAGAATGGTTGATGATTATATAAGGAGTCATGGTGTAAGGCTTGATAATAGGACAGTTGATATTTGTGGTCTCAAATGGACTAAAACAAGCATACCCTCAAAAAATTGAATAATGACCATAAGTGTTATTCGTCACGTTCGTAAAATTATTCGATGTACATATATTCCAACATCGCACCTTTTTTCCACTAATTTTATGAATGTTATAAATATTGTGGTTAGAAATTTTTCATACAAATAACAGCTTGAGTACTCAATGAAATGAATGTAAGGGTGAAAAGGGTAGTGTACGTTGGATACATTTAATAATTACGGAAATATTCCTAACACTGAATAAGGTAAGCTACGATATTAAAAAAAAAAACATTGAAATAATGAATTTATATCAAGTTTTTATTACTAATATTATCTATTAATCTTTGCATCCTTTATGTGCTTAAATGCGATCATTATTTCTTAACATGATATATTTGTCATTTAAGTCTTCGCATTCCATATGAGCATGAAAGGTAGCAAGAACTCATTTTTTTATCAAAATTGCATTAACATTTATATAATCATAAGTATATATCAACATCAAAAAGTTTTAAAGAAACTTTATATATTTCATTAAGTAGCATTAATAGGTTATAACGAGATGCTATCTAGGTATGTTTAGCTATCCTAATCAAAATTGTTGGATAAAATGTAAACATTAAACATACCTAAATGACATCTAATCAATTCACACTTCAAATTTCCAGTGAACTAAGCCAACTTTAAGCAAAATAGACATATTTTAGTTTATTGACACGACTTCCCCTCATGATCGTATTATTTATCACTGACACATGTCGTTACTAAATTTATCTTGCAGAGAGGGAGATAATTAGTATTCCGCAATCGGAGCATGATGGAATAGATTAACGCGCTAGATTGATCATATAGTTTATTACGAAAGACTGCTTTCTTAACACCATTTACGCCAGATGTGTATCAACCATTCTCATTTCCGTTCAATAATAATTATGTTTTTTTTTTTTTTTTTGACCAGGAATATTAGAGTATAAAAACGAAAGTAACAAAGAACTGTTTCGTGCAAGAATTCGTTAAAATACTCATAAACTAGATTTAAAGTAAAATAAGTTTATACTGTTCAAAATTTTAAATGTAATTGAGTTTTGAGTATATAATTTGATAACACCGCGCAAAGTTAATTGTTTTTTACGATCGACCAGATTAATTTATAGTTTTTGCTACAGTGTGAAACACCTGACTGTTAGTTATGTCTTTGAAAATTAATATCTATCAAAAAAAAAAGCGCAAAAATGTCTAGGGCCATTCAAATTTAATTACTTGGTTTTCGTAACGAAACTTTAAATAGAACTGGCCGACCGGGGTTTTTTTTTTAATTTCAATATAACTTTATAATAAAATTCATATGAAAATTTTCGGCCGGGTTATAAAATCATTTTAACATGCAGTAATCTATCATCATGGCGATGCATCATCAGTTTTTTAAAACTGAATCTATTATCAGTCATTTCGTATGATTATGCTTTTATTCTTGACAAATACGAAATGATTGATTAGTTCTTAATTTTTTTTTTTAATTAAAAAAAAAAAAAATTCTGTTGAAACGATCAAATTTATTTGCAGTTAATTAGTGCTAGATTAATTTTAGAGCTGTTAATGTTTGATAAGATGAATATTTGGTTAATTTATAGGTTTTTCCTTTAAAATGAATACAAATGCTATTACTCTTTAGTTTTAGATTAATTTTAGAGTTGTTAATGTTTGATAAGATGGATATTGGTTAATTTATAGATTTTTTCTTTAAAATGAATACAAATGCTATAAAATTGTCAAACGTTAAAATAATTTTAATTGTAAATCACAAGATAATTGTCATGTGATGGGGACTAGCTATTGCGATAAATAATAGAATCCTTATGTTAATCCTGGATCTATATCTTTAGTTGATTTTTATTAGATTACGGTATTATATAGATCAATTTCTCTCTTATATAATGACACTTTTGGGGTGTTAGATACTATCATAGAGCAGCACAATATGATTGGCGCACTATGTAAGATTTTTGCGATCAAATATAAAAAATCCATGGATTTTTAAAATGTTATAACTCCTGCTCTAGTAAAGCAAATTCAATTCTGTAACTTGCAAACGATGTATAAATGGTATAATTTTAAACCTATGTTGCCTGATATATAAATTTAATGTGTCTATATGATCTAAACTTAAAAATAACAACGAATTTACTATTAACATTTAGTAATTTAGAATTCTATATAAATTAATAAAATAAATTAGAAAACTTCTCAACATAGGTTTAAAATTATGCCATTTATACATACATAATTTACAAGTTACAGAATTGAATTTGCTTTACTAGAGCAGGAGTCATAACATTTTAAAAATCCATGGATTTTTAGAT
This sequence comes from Gigaspora rosea, assembly GCA_003550325.1. NCBI lineage: Eukaryota > Fungi > Glomeromycota > Glomeromycetes > Diversisporales > Gigasporaceae > Gigaspora > Gigaspora rosea. The sequence continues at coordinate 15,605 of QKWP01002829.1, read as the reverse complement.
TGATCGACAAATCTAATAAATCATTTGGTATCTAACACTACACTTTCAAATTTAATAAACTTGGATTGAGGGTAAAAAAGAATGGTTAATGTCGGGATGATGATGAAATCGAATGATCCTGAAATTTTGATCTATTTTGATATGAAATTTTAAAAATTTTTTGAGGTGTTTTTTTCGTCTTTGTCTTCCCAAATTTCAGCATCATCCGATTTCAGCATAACCCCGACAATTAATATTAAATAATTTATAAATATTATGCGGCAATTGGCCAATTAAATACGTACAATAATGATTATAATTTAATTTGAATAATCACCAAAATCAAAAAAATATCCGCCCGTACTTCGAAATTAAGCACCTCTTGGGAAATTAAGCACCTCTTGGCAGCTCTCTTGGCCCGCGCCGTACCAGTTTTATAATGATCTTGGCCAGCATTACATTACATGCAAAACGAAGTGCATTTCAGAAGTATATATAGTAATAATTGTTCTTATTTATTTATCTAAAGCCAATATATTTTATATATAGGGGCTAGGGATGGCAAATGTGATCTTAAAAATCATGTTTGTTTGATTTAAATCTGTTAAAAAATATTTTAATACATTATGTAGTTATGATCCGATTGCGTAATTTATTATTGTATAATTGTGGCTACTAAAAAAAATAATTATCAAAGCAATGTCATGTGTTCGTAGACCTCTTTTAAAAAAAATCAGTTCTATACAAAAGTTACTGAACCTGATATACGGCACCTTGTCACAAGTGCAATTATTACAATTTAAGAATCAGAAGAATTAAAGATAATGGTTGGTTCGATGAGACGATAATAATGATAATTAACATGAGAAGGATAGATTATTGATGCATTGTTTTCCTTTAATTCATTCGCAAAAACTTATTAAATAGGGTCTATATAGTGGTAATGCTTTGACTTTTTGGACTTTAAATATCAAAAAACATAAAACTAATATAGAATGAAATCTAGTAGGCAAATTATGTATTATACTTAAAAATGCAATAGCTTTGATAAAAAATTAAAGCATTTAAATAAATATATATCTTAATATATATAATAAATTCAAAATTAAAGAGTACTGTCTTTTTTAAAAAAATTTTCTCAACTGATGGTTAAAAGTAACCAATCAAATGCAATATTTTCAGCTTAGCAAAATTTTAAGTTGCAATGTAATATAATAACAATAAAATCAAAAAAACTTAATACAATTTTATTTACAAATTTGAAATTTTATTATTTTTTTGAACAATCCTTTTAAAATACAAACAGATCTAGTATAACTCAATGCTGCTACTATACTAAGGATCCTTTCTTTTATATAATAAATACTTACTAATACTATTTTTAGATTTATTAAATATAATTTGTTTTAATATTAAGATTTTTTTATATTGAGCTTTTAATTAACTAAAAGGCTATATTTCTAATTACTAATAGCTCATATTAGCTTAGTCAAAATTGGATATTTTTTAAAATTTTTCTTATTTAGCTTTTGAAAAAAAAGTAACTTAAATTTTTACAATCCAAAATATAACGAAAAAAGTTTAAAAAAGAATAATAACTTATAATTAGTGAATTTGGCTAATCAAAATTTATTAGTTAGGCTTAGCAAATAAATTTTGATTAGCTTAGCTAGCTTAGTCAATTTCTTAATTGGATTTTAATTATATAATAGATATATAAGAATACAATCGCACTCCCATATAATCACACTATCAGGACTGATAAAAAGTATTCTTATATAGAAATGTGCTTATATAGAGAGTAATTTTTATATATTTAATAGTAGTTGGTTTAAACAATAAAAGTGCTTATAAAGAAATGTGCTTATATGAGGTGCTTATATGGGAGTGTGACTATATATTAATTAAAACAAGGTTTATAGTATTTTTATAAAAATGAATTAACCATATCAACATAAAAGAGGTATTTTTCTATATAATTTGATATTTAAAGCATTGATTTATATAATAAAATTTTTGTTAATACCTACTTTTTAAAATGATTAAGAGGTAGTCTATTTCTAAAAGAGTAAAAAAATTGCAGATCTTATAATAGACAAAAACAGAAATTCATATATTTTTTTTATAGTACAGGAATTTAGCTTGCTTATATATAAAAGTATTTTTTTTGTTTTTTAAAGTGAGGTCATGCCTTGAAGACTTTTTTATTAAGTATATATTTGTATATATTATATAATACAATATTATACTATTTTTTAAGTACTATAGACTCAAACATTCTTGACTATCTGTGATCTAAACCTACCAGAGCTTTCTATACCCTATCTTTTGTACAACTTAAATTTTTGAACTACTTTCTATTTTGTTATTTAGCTATTTACTATATTTCCCGCTTCTTTCATATTGCCGATCCTATAAGTATCCTATACTTCCAAATAGGTGCAGAGGCTTTGCCTAGATAATTGTAATCTCACGATTACTTTCTAAACCTTTGTGTCCTAAGATTACCTATTTTCTAGCAGGAACCAAGCTATGCTTTATACACTACTCTTAGTAGTCTATTGTATATTACTGCTGATATGTTATCTGGATTGGTTAGCAAATACTTTCTCTAAAGGTAGGTAAGCACCAGCTATATTGTGTAACTGGCCTGAGTAAGAACCATTCCTATCCTTAGCAAGCTAGCCCTTACTCCTTCTATGTGATATATCTACTCCCAACTGGATTTTGTAATACATTTTTATACTACTTCTAACTTCTTGTAAAGTAGTTGGTGTTCTACTATTGGTTAGGCCAAGGAGCTTTATTTTATACATTGTACTTCCTACCAGATAATTCGTCATTTTGTTCATATTCCCAATTTACAGATCTGCCTTTATAGTAGTAGCTTTCTTCAAATTTAGGTTTGGTACCAGTGCCAGAGATATTCTTTGTTTAATTTAGACCAATTCTTTATTACATTTTCTTTGTGTTCACCACTTTTCTCACCATTCGGAGTTGTGTTACAGTTATGTTACTCTTCCAATCAAAATCCCCAAAACCATTTTAGGATTGTTGGTGCTATTTTGTTCTTGCCTGCCAAGGAATTACTTGCACAACCTTCATGTAACTGGACTGTTATCTATAGTACTAACTCTTCACAATAGATCTTCTTCCAAAAATTCCTAAACCAGATTTTTACTTTATATGGACTTTCACAAGGCTTTGTATCTAAATTTTCCTAGAAACTACTTCTAATAGAATTCGAACCAAAGACCTTAAGGGGAGTGCAGTAAATCACGTAATTAGGGTTTACATAGGTCCTGACCCCTCCCCCCCTAGTGATAGGACTATTGACCAATCAAATTTAAAAAAACTCAAAAACGTCTTTGACCTGAAAATAAGCTACCCCACAATCGACAAAAGTCGCTACATAGTAAAGTCTAAATTTTACTAAGCAAATCGAAAAAATCGATTCAGTAAACTTATTCAGCAGATCAAAATACACTTATCACAAAATTTTCATAAGTATTGGAGAATTTTTTATTAATTGACTTTTGATTTTTACGTTCGACAAAAAAATTAAAATTTTTTAAAAAAATTTATTCGACGAATGTAAAAGTTAAAAGTTAAATAATAAAAAGTTTTTCAATACTTATGAAAATTTCGTAATAAGTGTATTTTGATCTGCTGAATAAGTTTACTTAATCGACTTTTTTCGATTTGCTTAGTAAAATTTAGACTTTACTATGTAGCAACTATCTGCGACTAACTAAAAATCGATTTTCTTCAATATAATTGGCTATTTATACTATATATATATATAGGACGTGATATTTGGGGACCCCCCCCCACCCCCTAAAAAATTACGTAATTTTCTGCACTCCCCTAACTGTGAGGGTTAAGTATTTAAACCACTAGACTATAGGGTCCCAATTCTAAAAATATTTTTTTTTATTATGTTAACTTTCTTTTAGTTTCTAATAAAAGTTATAGAACTAATTTTTCTGATTCTAATAGCAATAAAATTATTAAAATTAGTCAGATAGATCACAAGATATGGTTTTTATTGGATTTTTTACTATGAAATTTTTTTCTTAAAAATGGAAATTTTATTTTTATATAAGACAATTAGTAAATTTTTGCCAATTTTTACTATGAATTTATACCTTTTAACTGCGGACTACCTTAAGGGTAGAGGGTACTATTTTAAAATTATATATAAATTTAATGGTAAATTTTTTTTATATTTAATTTTATGAAAAATTATAATAAATAAACTAATTATATTTTAAGCCAAGTTTGTAGAGCAGGCTTTTCTGATTCTAATTCTAATGATAGTAAAATCATTAAAATTGGTTAAAAACTTAGTAAGATATAAATTTTAAAGATTGGGTATTAAAATTTAGTCATATGCGCGGATTTGTAGATCATCCTAAAATTTTTGACGCACCTAAATTTGACTAAATGTATATTGTTACACAATATAGGTGCGTCAAATGGTTGACATCCAATCATATGCACAGATTTACACTGTATTTATCAGTTATAATAGTTAATTGTTTGAAAAAATCTGGCATAATTTATATATGATATTTATGATTATATATTTAAGTTTTTTTTTATAATTCTAGTATTTTACTCAAATCGGCAACGATTCTTTATACTGACTCATGTGAAAGTGATCTGTTTTATTGAAAACACAAGGCTGGACAAGCAGAAATAAGAATGTTGATGATTGCACTAAAATCTTTTAATTTAAAACCACATCCTACGAACGTGTAATTAAGTGGATTCTTTTTAATAGATCAGATAACGTTCAAAAGATTTGTGAAAGATTTGACTCAGTGTCTTCAACAACATGGTAGGTGGCGAAGTGGTTATAGGTGAAGAGATGAAGAGGTGAATGTTAGAGTAGTAGATGTAGTATTTTCATGGTGATTTTAATAGTAGTAATATATTGCACATTAATGGAGATTTTAATACCTTATATTGCAGGTCTGTCCCCTCCTCGTGGTGTATCGTCACTTATAACGGTCTTATCGTGTCAATGCCGAAATTTGAATCAGATTTAGAAGATAGTGTTATCTTAAGTTGCCGTGAAAGTGTCACAGGTCAAATTTTAAAATTTCTAAGAGAAATTTTAAAATTCGACCTGTGTATTGAAGACCCATCTCATTATGAGATTGAGTATGACGAAAAGCTTGTCGATTTAGTGAAATGTAGTGTTTTCGAAGTGATTGTTAGTGAGTTAATCGAACTACTATATGCAAGGAATAATGTAGAAAATAATGTAAAAGAATTCTCATACATGTTATGAAATTATTCGTTAACTATGTATAAATTAGAATTTTCTACTTATTTAAAAAAAATTTAAGAAATTTTAACGCTGATTTTTTTTTTTACATCAATGGGAGCCAATTAATTTTGTATCTTCTAAATAATATTTATCTAAAAGTTTTAAGTTTTTGATTTTTTTAA
>QKWP01002828.1:6878-47071 GCA_003550325.1 Gigaspora rosea | reverse complement strand
TTGGCGAAGTTGGATGCCTTTCTCTGTTTAATTACTGTATTGTATTGTATTGTTTAGGATTTCGGCGTTGGAATACTTTATGAGTTTCGAATTAAATGATTATGATTATGTGGGTGAATAATTATGATTGGTTGAATATGGTTCTTTTTGGCGCTTGTTCGTTTTAGTTTTTATTTTGTAGGTTCAAGGTTCAATGATGGTATAGGTGTGTAGTCCGTAGGTAACAGTTGAGTAGTTTTTTTAACCAAGTTTCTCTGGTTTCTTACTACTTTTTGGATTAAATATAGCCTGAATGGCTTGCTGTTCTGGTTGAATTTGTAGTGGTTTAGTAAGGGTGTTAGTTGTTAAGCGCCTTATATCTCTTTTAAGTATTTCTTTTGCTCTTAATCCTTTATTGTTTATCGAATGTTAGTTAATACTTCTGTTTCAATATAGTTCCTTCTTTGAGGTAGCTATTCTCAAAGTTAGTACTCAAGAGCGCGCGCTATTCCACTTTTGATGTTCGTTGAAACTTTTAGTCCAGAAAGTTATATAGTTAATACACTTTATTAACAAGTTTTTTAGATAAGAAATATGTTTATATTTAATAAACTTTGATTTTATTTATACTATTTAATATACGATAGATAATACAGTTAAATAATAATAATGTGTAATATTAAATAAGAATATACGCTATAAGTTTAATATTATTTAAGATATTGAGTTCGTTGGTGCTAAACTAATATTCAAGGTTCTGTACGGTATACGGTAAAAATATTGTGGTATAAATTTCGATACAGTAATATGATTAACGATTTTATAAGGGTAATATAAGAATGTGAATAAATATAATTTGAATACAAATTTGAACACGCAAGAATAACTATCATGTAAAAAATTCGGGTTTAAATAATTATTTTCGATTAATAAAATACATCACGTTAATTTCGTTTTTCTATCTATTTGATCACGTTAACATATTCGTTGTTTACGTGTTATTGTTTTGATTGTTTTTCGGTAGTTACGCCGATTTCTGTACCAGCCAGATTAGTGTTACAATTCGATTTTCAAGTTTCCGATGTTCGGTTTTCTTCATGGTCCAATTTGTACGAATTTGGAAGATGATCTTCCGGGTAATTTTATGTGATACCCTGTACACGCTATTCGATACATTAGCCATAAGAGCATTCCCAAGGGAAATATAATTAGAGGTAGAAGGAAAAAACTAAACTACTAAAGGCTAAATATAAAAGGAAGTAAAAAGAAAAGAACAAAGAAAATGAAAAAGCAAATAATAATAAAAGAGAAAAAAAATACAAAGCCTCAGATCAATTAAAACCTGGCACCAAAATGAACTATTTAAAAAATTATATGATACTAAGAAAGTAGTCTCTACTCTAACTAAAGTTAATTATTAATAGGTGAAAAACTATTGCTAGAAAAAATAGTCTCTAATTTAGAAACTATAAAAACAAGTATACAGTCAACTCTCTTTCATCCAAACTGCCAGGACTGCTTTTTTTTACTATGTAAAAATTTGAAAAAGTTCAGTTTTCAAAAGGTTATATATGGCTTATCCGAACTTTATAATAAAATTTACAAATGTTCTAGGAGATTTTGTTCAGTTTAGAGAGAGTTTAATAGTGTTCAGTTTAGAGAGGTTCAGATTAGAGAAAGGTGACTGTATATATAAAAAAAGAAAAAACTAAAGGAATATTCTAGAAAGAAATTTTATTGCAAGATTGCTTCCAAACATATCATTCATATTTATTTTGAAAACCTGAAATCTACTCATAACTTAATTTTAATATAGTAGCTATGTTTCTATATTGGAAGAGGAAATATTGCTGATCTTTTGAAGAGGATAAGCAAAAATGCCTACTTTGTCAAAATCTCAAAAGAGCCAAAGGGATAGAGAAACACATACATTCCAACTTGCTTATAGGTTTGAAACCATATAAGTTTTGTAGTCTATAGAAAAATATGCAGCTTTCATAAAATCCAAAACTATTTAAACTTAATAACAAAAACTTTCAGTTATTCAGTAACCAACTACTATTTAATAGTTGTTGTGTTTTACTCTAGGAAGACCTATCCCAAAACTTTTTTTAGCTCTTTTTCAATTGCTCCAAGTAGAGCTCTTGTTCTTAAATACTCTAAAAGAAGGTTTGTAATAAGAGGTTGCATATTATCTATAGGTTTTTTACAAGTTAGTTGTCTTAGTAAAGTTGGTCCAAATAATCATCAAAAAGAGTTGATTGTTTTATTTCTGTTTTTATTATTTTAATTTTTTTTATTTAATTTTTTAAATTTTTCAGTTTAATTTTTTAAATTTTTTGTTTGTTTAATTTTAAAATTTTTTTATTTATTTTTTTAAATTTTTTTATTTTTACTTAATTTATTTAATTTTATTTAATGTTTTTAATTTTATTTATTTTTATTTATTTTTGTTTAATTTTAATTTTATTTTATTTAATTTTTTTATTTTTATTTAATTTATTTATTAATTTTTTTTTTATTTTTGTTTAAGTTTTTTATTTTTATTTAATTTTTTTTTATTTTTATTTAATTGATGATTTGCTACAAAACAGTAATGTAATTATAGTATAATATAACAGAAATGCTATGTAAATTTTATAATATAGAAATAAAGCTACCTGCCCAAGGAAAACATTTTTTACTAAGTTAATAAGTCATGTCTACTAAGTAAAAAATTGTAGAGCTTATCAAAATGAGTTTAACAGTATTTAGATCATTAAAATCAGTTTAGTAGATAATGAGATACCTTCAAAAAACAACTGGTCAACTATATAAAATTTCATATAAACAAATCAATTTTTTACATATAGTTGACTAATTGTTTTTTGGCCAATTTTGATGATCTAACTACTGTTAGACTTGTCTCAATAAGCTTTACAATTTTACTTAGTAGAAATAGTTTATTAATTTAGTAAAAAAAAACCTTTTTTTAAGCAGATAGCTTTATTCCTACATTTTAGAATTTACATATCAAAAACTTAGTAAGGAACTGCATTATATTTTACTATAATCACACTACTAATTAGGGTTCCGAAGTTCAGTTCAGTTCAATAGAAGTTCAGGTTCAGGTCAATAAACCTGAACCTGAATCTGCTCTAAAAGCTCGATACTAAACTGAACCTGAACTTAAAATTATTGAACATGAACCTGAACCTGAGCTTAAAAAAAGTTCAGTTCAGGTTCAGTTCAAGGTTCATAAAACATGTTCAGGTTCATAATATATGCACATGTTTACCTAAATCACAAAGTTAGAATCAATTAGTAAAATTTATAAGATTATAGGAATTTGTATAATTTTATTAATGAAATTATACAAAGTTCTATGATTCTCTAAATTTTACTAATTGATCATAATTTCTTGCACTAAGTAAACTTGTTCAGCACCAAATAATATGGGGTCTTTGCCTTGAAAATGACCTTATGGGGCTATGTAGATCTTATGAATAAAAATTAAAATTTCTAGCCATCCAGTAATCCAATTCAAATAAACATTTTTTTATTTTGTAGAGCTTAGTGAGTTTTACAAAATAAAAAAAAGTTTATTTAAATTGGATTACTGGGTGAATAGAAACTTTAATTTTTATTCATAAGATTTATATAGCCCTGTAAGATCATTTTCAAGGCAAAGACCCCATATATCAAATTGGCATATTTTATTTACTTTTCTTTAAATTTGAAAAAAGATGCTTAATTTTGAAAATTTTCATCAAAATTCAAAATTAAGCATCTTTGACAAAAATAAAATAAAATATACTAATATGTTGTATTTTTTGGTGCTAAACAAGTTTAATTAGAGGGTGTGGTGACATAGAGAAGCTGTCTGGTTGTCGCCCTTTAAGCAACAGGTCTAGAGTTCAAATCCCACTAGAGACAAATTGGAAAATAGGCCTGTATTACGGTAATACAGCAGACCTCCCTATAGTCACACACCATATAGTCACACCTCTATTTAAGCACCCGATTTTGTGCGACAAACTCAAACATAGTAAAAAAACCTCATTATAGTCACAAATCACTTATAATCACTATCACCATGAAAATTTGATTTTTTAACAATTTTATTAATAAAAAACCCTCATTATAGTCACCAATTTTTAACTAAATATGGACTATATAATCTAATTGGCCAATTTTCATATTTACATATATTTAAAATTATCCATTAATTGATAATCCGCCTGTCAACTAGAGAGTAATCCTATAGGCGAAATGTGGAGTGCTTTCATCTAAAAGTTTTTTCTTACTAAGTTAATGATACATGTCCACTAATTGTAAGTTGTAGAGCTTGTCGAGACGCATCGAATGGTGGTTAGATCATCCAAATCGGTCTAGTGGATGGCGAGTTATAGTCGAAAAACAATTGGCTGACTATATAAAAATCCATGACGGAGATTACATATGAAAATTACTATAGGCGAAATGTGGAGTGCTTCCATCTAAAACTTTTTCTTACTAAGTTAATAATACATGCCTACTAATTGAAAGTTGTAAAGCTCGTCGAGACGCATCTAACAATTGTTAGATCATCCAAATCGGCCTAGTGGGTGGTGAGATATCATCGAAAAACGATTGGTTGACTATATAAAATCTCTTATGAAAACAAATATTGTTTACATAGAGATTTTATATAGTTGGCCAATCGTTTTTTAACGATATCTCGCCATCCACTAGGCCGATTTGAATGATCTAACCACCGTTAGATGCGTCTCGACAAGCTCTACAATTTTCAATTAGTAGGCATATATCGTTAACTTAGTTAGAAAAAAAGTTTTAGATGGAAGCACGTTACATTTCGCCTATAGATGACATAATGAGGTATTTTATTTATAGTTGCACCTCTTTACAATCACCAAAATAGTGTGCAACGTACTTGATTATAGAAAGGGTTGACTGTTTTGTTCATCAATCAGTCGGGTATACTACCTGTAACCTTGGCACCACCATCTTGAATGGGAGCATTGGTGCAGTTGTGTAAATTACACAGACAAATTCAAGAGACCAGAACAATTAAAACCCGTTTGGCAAGTCCCGAGCAGGGAGGTAAGGAAGATCCTCCTATAGTGCTACAGAAGTTCTCTTAACTAGAGACCGGAGAACTGAACGGAATACACCCTATGGCAGGAGGGACACCAATCTGGCCGCCGGAGTCATACCAGAGGAAAAGGACCTATGTTTTGGAAGTAGGTACCAAGAAAAAGAAAACTATCAGCACATAAAGCCGAGCAGACCAATCCTTTCAGGCCAACTAGCTTAGTAGTTTGGGAGGTATCGGTATAAAGTTGGAGGTGTCAGATGTGAGTACTGGGAATCAGAATGAACCCTGCAGGGTTAGACGGAACTGACCGACCAACAAGAAGTGGAAACATGGAGGCGTGTATGTGTTAAAGCCCAATGGAGCTCTGGGTGCACCCAAATGGTGTTTTAGGACATTAAGAGAATCTGGGACCACCAGTAACAGATATAGCTGGTATAAGTACATGTAGTGGTAGATCGTGTTGGCTGTGCCTCATGATGCTATTCAACTATATCAGGAACTGGAAGCTTTGGCTAAACATATCTGGGTAATCGTCACTATAGCGGGGAGTATAGTCATTTGCATATTTCCAAATCAGAACGTTAAATCCTGGGTCCCCAAGTCACAGGAAAATTAGCTAGTTGCGGCAGCATGCAGGCTTGAGATACTTACCCAATGTGGTAGAGACAGAATCATGTCTTGAGATACAAACTCCCGAGAAGTATGCTAGTAAGGAACTAGATATACCAATTTGGAAACAGAAAGTGCCTTTCTGGAATTACATAAACCAAATTGGAAGTAATGATATTAGAAAATGTGGGTAAAGTGGTGGACATGTGAATACTGACAGTTGGTTGGGGAAAAGGGATGTCCAAAACTAGGCTAGCTATATAAATAGGAGTATAGTAGGCTCTGGTAGGTTTAGGTTATAGATAAAATAGTCCAAGTCTCGGTACTTAGTAGATAGTATAATAATTGTAAGCAATATATTGTAATGATTAATATACTCTCAATAAAGTTCAGAGGCATGACCTCACCTTAACATTAAAAAAAAAAAATAAAAAAATAAGTTTACTTAGATTAAGAAGTTATGATCAATTAGTAAAATTTAAAGAATCATGGAAATTAGTATAAATTTATTAATGAAATTATACAAATTTTCTATGATTCTTTAAATTTTACTAATTGATCATAATTTCTTGATTTAAGTAAACTTGTTTAGTGCCAAAAAATACATCATATCGGTATATTTTATTTTATTTTCTTTAAAATTTGTGTCAAAGATGCTTAATTTGAATTTTTGATAAAAATTTTTAAAATTAAGCATCTTTTCTTCAAATTTTAAAAAAAGTAAAATAAAATATGCTGATTTGATATATTATTTGGTGCTGAACAAGTTTACTTAGTGCAAGAAATTATAATCAATTAGTAAAATTTAGAGAATCATAGAAATTTGTATAATTTATTAATAAAATTATACAAATTTCTATGATTCTCTAAATTTTATTAATTTATCATAACTTCTTGCACTAAGTAAACTTGTTAAGCACCAAAAAATACATCAAATCAGCATATTTTATTTTACTTTTCTTAAAATTTGAAGAAAAGATGCTTAATTTTAAAAATTTTTATCAAAATTTAAAATTAAACATTTTGACGCAAATTTTAAGGAAAATAAAATATACTGATATGATGTATTCTTTGGTGCTAAACAAGTTTACTTAGATCAAGAAGTTATGATCAATTAGTAAAATTTAGAGATCATAGAAATTTGTATAATTTTATTAATAAAATTATACCAATTTCTATGATTCTCTAAATTTTACTAATTGATCATAACTTCTTGATCTAAGTAAACTTGTTTAGCACCAAAGAATACATCATTTCAGTATATTTTATTTTATTTTCCTTAAAATTTGCGTCAAAATGCTTAATTTTGAATTTTTGATAAAATTTTTTAAAATTAAGCATCTTTTCTTTAAATTTTAAAAAAGTAAAATAAAATATGCTAATTTGATATATTTTTTGGTGCTTAACAAGTTTACTTAGTGCAAGAAGTTATAATAAATTAGTAAAATTTAGAGAATCATGGAAATTCGTATAATTTTATTAATAAAATTATACAAAATGCTATGATTTTCTAAATTTTACTAACTAATTTATACTTCTCACTCTAAATAAACTTGATTAGTATCAAAAAATACATATATTTTTATTCAAACTCAAACTAGTTTGAAAATTTGGACTAGCCCGACCAAACTTATGATTGAGTTTGAGTTTAGTATTAAGTTTTAATAATAAAATTTAGAGTTTGAGTCTAGTCTGGACCAGACCAAACCCGGACCCAAATCTAGAATCACTAGTTCATATGAATACTAGACTGGACCTGAACATGTTCATGAACTTATAAACTGAACCTGAACTGAACCTGAACCAACTCTAAAAGTTCAATACTAAACCTGAACCTGAACATGTTTTAAAAAATGTTCAGGTTCAGGTTCAATACTGAACCTAAACCTAAACCTGAACGTGTTCTAAGTTTAGTTCAGGTCCATAGGAACACTACTACTGATTTGTGGCAAATCATCAATTAATTTTTTTATTTTTATATAATTTTTGATTTACAGTTTATTTTTTTTATTATTATTTTATTTTTTTATTTTTTCATTTTAATTAATATTTTTATTAATTTTTTATTTTATTATTATATTGTTTTTTATTTTTTTATTTTATTTAATATTTTTATCAGTTTTTTTATTCTATTATTTTTTATGATTTTTTTTTTGCTTTGTTTATTTTATTTTTATTTTATTTTTATTTTTACTTTTTTTTTTTATTTTAACTTTTTTTATTTTAACTTTTTTTTATTTTACCATTTTTTTATTTTAACATTTTTTTATTTTAACTTATTTATTTTATTTTAAACTTTTTTTTATTTTAATTTTTTTATTTTTATTGTTTTTTTATTTTTTTATTTTTATTTAATTTATTCAGTTTTAGTTTTATATTTTTTATTTAAAAATTTTAAATTGTTTTTTTTAAAATTATATATTTATATTTAGAATTTAATAATTTTGCACCTATGCGCTATAATGCACCTCAAATTTGGTATAATATAAAATTAAAACCTTTTTTTGTTATTTAAGGTTAGTATGAGGTTAGAATAGTATGTAGGCAAAATGAAAGTTTTATAGTAAAATTTTGCTAGGGATTTTTTTTGTTAGAGCACAAAGTGTAGTTTTATAAACAAAGTTATATAATTTTTTAAAAGGTTACTATTTTTTCAATTTTATATTATATCTGATTTTATACTCTGATTGGTTTATCAAATGGGTCATATGCACTAAATTACATGAACTATATTTTTAGGGTACTGCTAATTACACCATGGTTTTTTGCTATTTGCACTATGAATTTCGTGTAACATTAGATTATCAATTAACCTTTTCTATTTGCACTATGGTAATATATGTTGCACTAATAAAAACTCTTCTTTTTTTGTAAATTAATACTATGTAAACAAGATTTTTCGCAATTTGTGTGTAATCTTGAACTTTTTAATATTGTACCAATAAAAACTCACCTTTTTTTGTAGATTAACAGTTACTTGTGCCATTAATGTTATGTAACATTATACAAATCTTATTTTGGTATCCTAATCTAGTAGGCTAACCTAATTTTATAATCGGGCCAACTCTAACTCTAATTACATAATGCGGGCCAACCCTTACACTAATTTTTTAAGGCCTTAACATAATGCGGGCCAGAGTTTTGCAATTTTGTATAACCTTAAACTATTTTCATATTGCACCAATAAATCTTACTTTTTTTGTAAATTAACAGCTATTCACGCCATTAATATAAAGTAACATTATACAAGTCTTATTTTTGTAACCTAATCTAGTAGGCCTGCTAATCTAATTTTATAATGCAGGCCAACCCTAACCCTAATTTTATAATGTGGGTAGTGTTCTGCATAAACTAGACTAGATGGGTATTTTTAAAGATTCGGATCCGGTCTGGGATCCAAGTTATGTATCCGGATCTAGTCTGTCTCTAAAAAAACCCTCTCTGGAAAGAAAATATTGCTCTCCATATCTCTCTGATGACTCTGCTCGTCTTTTATGTCACTTTTTTTTTTACCTACATTATGAACCTTTTGACCAAACTGAAGAACTAGATTATGTTCTGAGCAGATCTTAATAAAGATCTGGATTCGATCTGGTATACAAACAGGACCGAACCCGGATCTTTTGCAGAATATTAAATGCGGGCCAACTCTTACCCTAATGTTTTAAGGCCTTAACATAATGGGGCCAGAGTTTTGCAATTTTGTATAACCTTGAACTATTTTTATATTGCATGTTTTAATGCTGCACCAATAAAAACACTTTTTTTTTGTAGATTAACAACATATACCAGTAGGGGTGAAAATAAGATTTTACAAATGTTTGTATAATTATACTATAGTGCAAATAGAAAAGGTTGATTAATGATCTAATATTACACAAAATCCATGGTGTAAATAGCAGTATCTATTTTATTTAAATTTATTTTTATTTGCTATTTTTAATTTTTAAATTATTTTAATATTTCATGCTTTATTTATTTATTTATTTGTTTGTTTATTTTTGATAGTTTTTCTTTAGGGATAGGTTTTTTTTAGAGAATAAGGGTTAGTTGGGTGGATAATAGATGTATAGGTGGGAAAATGGATCTTTATGTATAGAAGGATGGGGCAGATGGATCTTTTACAGATATAAAAGTAGAACAGCTAGTTTTTTACAGATGAAAGAGTAGAGCGATAGATGTTTTTTAGAAAAGTAAGTTTCGTGAATATGCGCATATATGCAATAGTAGGAATAATACATAAATTTCTAGTTATTGCTTACTATGAAAATAACTGAAAATTTACTTTTTATTTCTACCATTGCATATATTTACTAGAGATGCAACTTTCTATCTATTTAAAATTTAATGGATATGATTTGGTAAATAAACCAAGTATGTAAACAAAAATTTAAGGATAGAGCCTTAATGTTAAAGGCTATGCAGTTAAGAGTAAAGTATTTTTTTGACTTGTATAATGCATAAATTTGCAGATCCCCCATCCCTGATTGGCACAACTAGTAGTTTGGCCAATCAGGAGCAGGAGATCTGCAAATTTATGCATTATACAAGCCAAAAAAATACCCTATCCTTAGAGTTCCTCAAATTCAAATCAAATCAAATATTGGGTCAATTTGAATTTGAACAAATCAGATTTGAATTTGATTTGATTCAAATATTTGAATTTGAATTTGATTTGAATTTGAATTTTTAATAGTAATTTTCAAATCAAATCAAATATTTATCAAATCAAATCAAATTTGGCTGGATTTGAATTTGAACAAATCAAATATAGTCAAATTTGAATTTGAATTTGATCAAATATTTGATTCAAATATTTGAAGATCAAATCAAATTGCGGAACCCTACCTAACCCTTAAATTAATGCTTACTATAGAAGCTAATTTAGCATATATATAGTATGTTAATGCAAATTTATATATATATTTAATTAGATTTATTAGCAAGCCAGTTTTAGAGTATTGGTAAAGTTTTGAGTATTTAGACAAGTTTTGGCCAAGAAGGTTATGTCTGAAACTGGTAATACCAGTTTCAGTTTTAGCAATCTGAAACTATATAGTTTCAGGCAGTATCATTATTCTCAACTACTATTATGCTCATATTTTTCTCCTCTACAATGTTTGTTATGCACACAAGAGAGGTTTATTTAGTACAAAATTTATTTATCCTTGGGAAAATGCCAGATTCTAAAAAGGCAAAATTTAATAGTGAAAACCATATAATTTTTTACTAGTTTACAGGTGGATCACAAGTTAATAATAATACAATATTTAAATTAATATACTATATAAAAACTTTTAATATGATAATTTTAGATGACATATGGAGTGCTCCGTATTAAAAGGGCCCATTTTTACAATTTTTTGAAAAATGAGTTTTTATTAAATTCATGTAAATTTTGACATAATTGATATTTTTCAATTATTAATAAAAGTTGATTTGCATAATAAAAAATCAAGATAATTTAAAAAGAAAAATTACATGAGGCTGCGTAGAGCCAACACGTCACGAGATTATCCGATAGTCACCTGCCTTCTTTAACCAATCAAAATCGTGAAATTTAATTAATCCCGAATCAGTCCGAAAATCAAAACAAATGGTTAAACTCAATTATCTCAAAATGAGATAAATGTAAAAATGGGACCTTTTAATACGGAGCACTCCATATAAGTATTATTTGTTATAATAATAATTTAATATAAGTAATAATTATAATATAATAAAGAGATTGCAAAATAACTCATTTAAATAATTATCAAATTATTTAACTATTTAATCTAATAGGTTTTAATACCACATTTACAATACCCTTTAAATTAATTTTAATTTTTAAGATACAAATTTAATTGTTACTATTTATGAATTATAAATACTGTAGAAAAATATATTTATTAGTTGTATACATACAGAATTTTCAAATATTAGTTATATCAAAATTTATTAGAGCAGAATCAGCTTGAGCTTGTAATGAATCTAAATAAAAAATATTATTTTTTAAATAAAATATTACATAATTTTAGTGGATTAGATAAAAATAAATACCTTTAATTGCTTTTGTAATTAGTTTGGTACTAATGAGTTTGCTAGTATACATTTCATCAGAATGCTTTGATATTGGTAATGATTTAATAACTTTATCTGCTTCTAAGAATTGCTTATTAATTTCATTATTATAAAGCCAATCAGTTATTGTATCACGAAAATCGATAGCACTAGGCCGTTTTTGTGGATCAGAATTCATGCATTTATTAGCTAATTCAATATAGCATTCAGGAGTTCCAGATGCAAACTCAGGTCGTAATCCTTTGCAAATCTTGACTGCAAGTTTGGTATCAAATTCATGACCATCAAGAGGTCTTTGTCCAGTTGAGATCTCTGATATAATAACTCCAAGACCATAAACATCAGCAGCTTTTGTAAACTTTTGACCTAATAAAACTTCTGGAGCAACATAAGGCATAACCCCATAAATATTATCTTCTGAATCATTTTCATCATTCTTTTTTGACAATCCTAAATCTGCAATATAAGATTGTTGATCTTGTAAAATGTTGCCACTATGAAAGTCAACATGAATGAATGCACTTCTGTGAATAGTATCTAAATTATCTGAAATATCTTTAAGCATTTGCAATTTAGTTTCCCATGTAAGTGTGCTAAAATGTTTTCTTAAATATTTATAAAGACTCCCATCATTAGCATACTGAAATACTATTAAGTATTCATTTGTTTGTGTATTTTGAGTTATTCCATATATCGCGAGCATATCATTATAATTTAGTGTACATTTCGTAAGACTTTTAAACTTTAAGGTTCAAACAACAATTTAGTTCAAACAATTAACTATTAGATAAATTTTAAACCAATAAATTAACTTAATTCTTTTAGAAAATCATTATTGTTTTCCATGGAACCAGTCAACGTCTTGAGTGCAACGGTGCTGGATGGTTCACGCGCTCGTTTGTAAACATCATTATCATCGTCCTTAATTTTATCAACATTTCGTATGCCATCCAACCAGATTGCTGAATATACAGAGCCAAATCCCCCTTTACCGATTTCTTTAACATTAGACAATCTATCAAACGGAATCCATTCAATCACATTTTCGTATTTCCAGGCTCTAAGTTGGAACGCTTTCACGCAGTCGTCAATATGCTTATTTCTACTTGTCCACCTTGTTGCTATGTCAGGTCGCATGATTGACACCATGCGGGTTGAGTGTTATCTTCATTACAATGTGCACATTTTCCATATTCAGAATTTCTATATATATACAATGATTTATATTTCGCATCTGCGGTTTTAAATTTTAGTTCGAGTTTAAATGAGTTTTATATTTACCGACTAAATTAATATGAATGAAATGATTAATGCGAATGAAATGAATTTATACGTAATGGTAAATAAGTATTTATGAACTTGTTTTGTGAACTTATTTTGTTGCTTTTGTTTCGTAAATTTATTAAATGTTCTTTATACTCACCTACTAAATAATGTGAATGAAATGAATTATAAGTAATGGTAAATAAGTATTTATGAACTTGTCTTGTGAACTTGTTTTGCAGTTTTTATTTCGTAAAATTATTAAATATTCTTTATACTCACAAACTAAATTAATACGAATGAAATGAATTGTACGTAATGGTAAATAAGTATTTATGAACTTGTTTTGTGAACTTGTTTTGCAGTTTTTATTTCGTAACATTATTAAATGTTCTTTATACTCACTAGCTAAATTAATGTGAATGAAATGAATTGTACATAATGGTAAATAAGTATTTATGAACTTGTTTTGTGAACTTGTTTTGCAGTTTTTATGTAGTAAAATTATTAAATGTTCTTTATACTCACAAGCTGAATGAAATGAATTGTACGTAATGGTAAATACGTATTTATGAAATTGTTTTGCAAACTTGTTTTGCAGTTTTTATTTGGTAAAATTATTAAATGATCTTTATACTCACAGACTAAATTAATGCGGATGAAATGAATTGTAAGTAATGGTAAATAAGTATTTATGAACTTGTTTGTGAACTTGTTTTGCAGTTTTTATGTATTAATTTATTAAATGTTCTTCATACTCACAATCTGAATGAAAAGATTAATGAGAAGAGAAGATTTGTACATAATGGTAAATGAGGATTTATGTAGTAAAATTATTAAATGATCTTTATACTTACGGGCTAAAATAACACAAACAATAAATAAGTATTGATGAGCTTAAATTACTGATAAATAGTTCAATAATGCTCTTTATGCTTACTCCCTGATAATTACAAATGTGTAAGAAATCTTACTTTAATTAAACTACAAACATTGTAATATGAAATATAAATTAACTTACTCGTCACGCCATTCACGATATTTATTTCTATTTTCTTCCACGCCAATTCCATAATAATAACAAATTGCAGTTTTTCTAATTCCCATGGAATTACCTGCCTCTGCTGACTTCAGATAATATGCAAACGCTTTATGCTTATCGATTTCGACTCCAATTCCTAAATAGTAACAATAACCAACTTGGTACATTCCGTAAGAATTATTCATGTTTGCTGATTTTGGTAATATGTAAATGCTTTTTTTTTCATCCTTTTCAATTTCTATTCCATATTCGTAACAATATCCAAGCAAATAAATTCCGTTTGAATCATTCGCATCTGCCAATTTTTGACAGCTATCGAAATTTATTTGATTAAAAACATCGGTAATTTGTGTAATTTCTTGGTTTTCCATTTGTTCTGTAAAAAAAAAAAAATAAAAAAATGGTTGGGTATTACGATTTACCGATACAGTTTTTTATTTATTTATTTTTGTCATACAATATATCCTAAATTATACCTGGCCGGTGCAATGTATTCAGCCTATATGCATACCAGGAACGGAGTGCAACGAAGTGCATGGTTATCTGAAGAGTGAAATGATGTGAGCAAATACGGTTCTTTGATTGGTTATATTTTCACATGACATTGTGGAATGCGATGTTCCAAATTTGCATTTTATATTAAACCGGTTTGATATGACTTTTTTGTGGTATGTACTGTATGTGCTACAAAAAGGACTTTCAAGTTTACGTTTCCTGCCTTTGAGTTAATTCCGGTATGTAATTACAGTAATAATTTTTTTTTACTTGGGATTCCGTTTGGATTATCGATCATGTATCGAGTCACAAATACAGTGCTTTGATTGGTTATATTTTCACATGACATTGCATTTTATATTAGATATGGCTTTCGTGCATGATTACCCCTTCAAAAAGGACTATTTTAAGTAGTTTTTAAGTATTTAAAGTTTACGTTTCGTGCCTTTAAGTTTATCGTGGTAAGGATTGATGTTTAAGGGATTCTATAATATTACGGTATAAAGAATGTCTTGTGAGCTTTTATTTTACTCAATTATTTTAGCTTAATTGATTTTTCAAAACCTTTATGACGAGGTTACGTTATAAAACCTCATTATTCTTATCGTTATACTCAAATTGATCTTATTCATCACTATAAAATCATTCGTTGAAGTTGCATTTGTTAATTGTTACCTTTAACATCTCATTGACCCCTAAAAACTATTATTGTTGTACTTGCATTACATATCCCTAAAATTAATACCTTATCGACGCCCTCCCTACATTGTTTCGTAATTTAAATTGATCGCATATTTAATCAGACTAAATTAAGTGATATCCTGACTAGGGTCCAAGTGATCCAAGACCTTACGTAACTTGCTTAATCCCACGACGAAAGGTATTTGTAGTTCCCGGGTTTATTATTGTTATATTAATCACTTGTTTGTTTTGTTACTCGTGCATAAAAATAAAGAAACTGGCGTATATGTGCGTTGTAATTACCGATTGGACGTAAATAAATAATTTATGTCTCGTAAGTAACGGTGTTAACAATATTTACGTAAAATTCGGTAGGGATGCACAAGCTCACTAATGTTACGTTTCGTTACTGATTTTGATATGTTCTTTTATTAGGCTGTGCAAAAGTTGATTTTTCGTTTTGCATTACAAGGATTTCAAAATTCGGGACGGATGGACGGATTTTTTTATTTTTTTTATTTTTTACTGCAAATAGAATAATGCCCACATTTAAGGTTATACGAGTTAATTTTTCATATGCCAACTTTGTACCATACACATGTAAACTAAGATGTACATAATTTATTAATTAGTATTAATAAACTGTTAAACATTTCATTTTTAAAACTTCTAATATGATCTATTGATTCTTCCGTTCCTGGTTTTGCGTGACAACGTCGCGCAGCTACCTTATTGTAGATATTATTGGAAACTAGGTCATAATTTGCCAAAATTCATTTTTTTGTACGCACGTATCAATAAGTAAATATGTATACGTATACGTATGTACATACGTACATACGCACTGTACGTAAAAGAAGAAAATATGCAAAAACTAACGATCTTGGTGCGCTAATTAAAAATAACAATAACTGGAATGAAATTTTACGTATAGTAAACATTAATAACCCTATAGCCTCTAACGTTAAGACCCTAACCCTAAATTTTTCATCTCAGCACTTAGTTTATTTACAAATCGGATCTCCTTTTTTGGTTTGTATTACTTGCGCAAATAAGTATTACGGTCGTAAGTATATTAATATTTATGCAAATGNAAACTTGTTTTGCAGTTTTTATTTTGTAAAATTATTAAATGATCTTTATACTCACAGACTAAATTAATGCGGATGAAATGAATTGTAAGTAATGGTAAATAAGTATTTATGAACTTGTTTGTGAACTTGTTTTGCAGTTTTTATGTATTAATTTATTAAATGTTCTTCATACTCACAATCTGAATGAAAAGATTAATGAGAAGAGAAGATTTGTACATAATGGTAAATGAGGATTTATGTAGTAAAATTATTAAATGATCTTTATACTTACGGGCTAAAATAACACAAACAATAAATAAGTATTGATGAGCTTAAATTACTGATAAATAGTTCAATAATGCTCTTTATGCTTACTCCCTGATAATTACAAATGTGTAAGAAATCTTACTTTAATTAAACTACAAACATTGTAATATGAAATATAAATTAACTTACTCGTCACGCCATTCACGATATTTATTTCTATTTTCTTCCACGCCAATTCCATAATAATAACAAATTGCAGTTTTTCTAATTCCCATGGAATTACCTGCCTCTGCTGACTTCAGATAATATGCAAACGCTTTATGCTTATCGATTTCGACTCCAATTCCTAAATAGTAACAATAACCAACTTGGTACATTCCGTAAGAATTATTCATGTTTGCTGATTTTGGTAATATGTAAATGCTTTTTTTTTCATCCTTTTCAATTTCTATTCCATATTCGTAACAATATCCAAGCAAATAAATTCCGTTTGAATCATTCGCATCTGCCAATTTTTGACAGCTATCGAAATTTATTTGATTAAAAACATCGGTAATTTGTGTAATTTCTTGGTTTTCCATTTGTTCTGTAAAAAAAAAAAAATAAAAAAATGGTTGGGTATTACGATTTACCGATACAGTTTTTTATTTATTTATTTTTGTCATACAATATATCCTAAATTATACCTGGCCGGTGCAATGTATTCAGCCTATATGCATACCAGGAACGGAGTGCAACGAAGTGCATGGTTATCTGAAGAGTGAAATGATGTGAGCAAATACGGTTCTTTGATTGGTTATATTTTCACATGACATTGTG
This sequence comes from Gigaspora rosea, assembly GCA_003550325.1. NCBI lineage: Eukaryota > Fungi > Glomeromycota > Glomeromycetes > Diversisporales > Gigasporaceae > Gigaspora > Gigaspora rosea. Next base: position 29,703 of record QKWP01002828.1, on the reverse strand, counting down.
GAATGCGATGTTCCAAATTTGCATTTTATATTAAACCGGTTTGATATGACTTTTTTGTGGTATGTACTGTATGTGCTACAAAAAGGACTTTCAAGTTTACGTTTCCTGCCTTTGAGTTAATTCCGGTATGTAATTACAGTAATAATTTTTTTTTACTTGGGATTCCGTTTGGATTATCGATCATGTATCGAGTCACAAATACAGTGCTTTGATTGGTTATATTTTCACATGACATTGCATTTTATATTAGATATGGCTTTCGTGCATGATTACCCCTTCAAAAAGGACTATTTTAAGTAGTTTTTAAGTATTTAAAGTTTACGTTTCGTGCCTTTAAGTTTATCGTGGTAAGGATTGATGTTTAAGGGATTCTATAATATTACGGTATAAAGAATGTCTTGTGAGCTTTTATTTTACTCAATTATTTTAGCTTAATTGATTTTTCAAAACCTTTATGACGAGGTTACGTTATAAAACCTCATTATTCTTATCGTTATACTCAAATTGATCTTATTCATCACTATAAAATCATTCGTTGAAGTTGCATTTGTTAATTGTTACCTTTAACATCTCATTGACCCCTAAAAACTATTATTGTTGTACTTGCATTACATATCCCTAAAATTAATACCTTATCGACGCCCTCCCTACATTGTTTCGTAATTTAAATTGATCGCATATTTAATCAGACTAAATTAAGTGATATCCTGACTAGGGTCCAAGTGATCCAAGACCTTACGTAACTTGCTTAATCCCACGACGAAAGGTATTTGTAGTTCCCGGGTTTATTATTGTTATATTAATCACTTGTTTGTTTTGTTACTCGTGCATAAAAATAAAGAAACTGGCGTATATGTGCGTTGTAATTACCGATTGGACGTAAATAAATAATTTATGTCTCGTAAGTAACGGTGTTAACAATATTTACGTAAAATTCGGTAGGGATGCACAAGCTCACTAATGTTACGTTTCGTTACTGATTTTGATATGTTCTTTTATTAGGCTGTGCAAAAGTTGATTTTTCGTTTTGCATTACAAGGATTTCAAAATTCGGGACGGATGGACGGATTTTTTTATTTTTTTTATTTTTTACTGCAAATAGAATAATGCCCACATTTAAGGTTATACGAGTTAATTTTTCATATGCCAACTTTGTACCATACACATGTAAACTAAGATGTACATAATTTATTAATTAGTATTAATAAACTGTTAAACATTTCATTTTTAAAACTTCTAATATGATCTATTGATTCTTCCGTTCCTGGTTTTGCGTGACAACGTCGCGCAGCTACCTTATTGTAGATATTATTGGAAACTAGGTCATAATTTGCCAAAATTCATTTTTTTGTACGCACGTATCAATAAGTAAATATGTATACGTATACGTATGTACATACGTACATACGCACTGTACGTAAAAGAAGAAAATATGCAAAAACTAACGATCTTGGTGCGCTAATTAAAAATAACAATAACTGGAATGAAATTTTACGTATAGTAAACATTAATAACCCTATAGCCTCTAACGTTAAGACCCTAACCCTAAATTTTTCATCTCAGCACTTAGTTTATTTACAAATCGGATCTCCTTTTTTGGTTTGTATTACTTGCGCAAATAAGTATTACGGTCGTAAGTATATTAATATTTATGCAAATGAAAATATACACAAATTATGTAAGCTAATTACATTAAGTTAAGTCCCAATATCATCAGTTATTATCAATAAATAAGAAAAAAGAAAACTCTAAAAAATTATTTTTCTCTATTATCAACAAGCCATACTTCGCTATTATTAGCTACAACCGTGCCTAAGAATACTCAATTAACCGATTTTGAAAAAGAACAAATTATTGGAGTATTATTAATTTGTGTAATGATAATATATTGTTAAATTTGCATATTTACAAATTTTACGTTGTTTTTTTCGTGTAACCGTGAAAACTTTCTGAGGATACTGTATGTACTTCGTGAATTGTGGTACTTGTAAAGTTTGTGTGTGAAAAAAAGGATTTATTTTAAAAATAAATGTTAGTCGAAGTTACTTTTTTTATCGAAACATAACACACGTTAAAAAATATTTTCATTTTTATAGATTTTTTCGTCATTCATTTTCTATTTCAAACTATATGTCACTAGCATTGACAAGTACTGATGATGCTGAAAATGAAGAAGCAAACATTATAAACATGGTCTATAATTTGACTAGTCATCGACTTTGCTTGGCCCTATGGACTTATGTGAACCTGCTTCGGTACTTTATACACATATACAGTTTATTCTATTACAACCTAGCAAATTTTTTAGTTTGCTACATCCGAAGTTCGTTATACAGAGTTTCTTTACAAAAAAAATCGACTGCATATATATTTTTTGTGCTTATTTAAAGAAAAATAATTATATAAAAATAAAAATCACGTTTGTTAATGTAGTGTATGTACTTCAATTCTACGTTTCCTATCATCCCCTTTCTCAGTCTTCCAGAATGGATTCTCCTATATAGTGATGGTAATCAATTTTAGAATTTACTTTTTTTCTATTTAGTTTTTTAATTTGCTTTATATCTAATATACTTGCTTACATAGCTTATTCGCCTATACGGTTATTATAAACTAGCCTCATATTTTTTAATCAACTTTATCAAAATAACATCCTCATTAAAATTCATAGCATTAGGAAAACCAATTTGAAAAGTTTGGCCAAAGTATTATATGATATCGTTATTCCACAATTTGAAGAGTAAGATGAATTACAAATTAAATAAATTTTGTCGTGATATCTAAACTTCTCACAATAGATTTAGAGTAAAAATGACTAGAAAAGTAATATTTAAAAAAGATGAATATTTTGAAAACACCGCGTGTTGGATATACTGAAGAGACATATTATACCACTTCACATAGTCTAATTTCCAAATAAGATGGTACTGTCTGTGCTATACTGTATTAGATATTGCACAAGAAACTACTCAAAATGGTTTGAATACTAGAAGGTTAAAGATACTAAACAAATTTGGAAAACGGGCTTCTGGTTGTAATTCATAATTATGCTGTTTAATTATTAAATTTTACTATATTATATGTTAACACATTTGTATCGTCATATTATTTCTTGAAAAAATTGAATCTTTAGAAAGTGTTTGTCATATTATGACGGATGTATTAAGAAATAAATAGTATAGATATTTCTTTTGCATTAATTTATTTATGAAGCACAAATAAAATACTATATCGATATAGTTTGGAGTCGTTGACGTCTAATCTCTACGACTTTCGATAAAGATGGAAATGATGGAAGGATTTTCTTGATTATTTCAGTATTTACCAGAAACACCTGAGATAATTTATTTAGCCAAAGATATTAATAAGAACTATGACATATTACATAGAATTAAAACGGGATGTCGAAACATGTTCATTTTTAAAATGTGAAACTTGGCCAATACATCTTGTAATTAAAGAAGAAAGACAGCATGTAAAAAGTTTTTTTAAAAGTTAAATCTCGAGCTATATTATTGCCGACAAAGATTTCACTTTGTGGAGGCAATCTTTATCAGCTGTATTAATTTGTGGTGTTAATCGACTTAGCACACTCGATATGAAATATATGGATTTTTTGCAAGTATGAAAATTTGCATAATTAGTGTTCGTTTATTTATATATAATACTCAACGCGCAAAACTTGTTAGCTAGTCACAAATAAAATGAATAGATATTTATTGCAGGGACAATCAATAGCAGAGGAAAAGAAACGGTCTAACATATTGGCTGATTTGAATTATCAAAATATGATATTTTTTTAAGACATTAGTCATGAACTAAAAAGTATAAATTATTATTAATTTTTTGCCCTTTAGAAAATTTATTTCATAATACAATTTATTTATTATTATTATTATTATTATTATTATAGCACCATTAACCTTAATGCTCTCACTGCTTGATGTCGTAATTAATGCTTGTCCACATAAAGCGCCAATAATGTCGTATCTTCAAATTATACGACGTAACGGTCTTCGATTACTCAAACTTATTAATGTTTTATTACATGTAAATTATAACACATAAATGTTAATATCAACAATTTCAAAAAAATAATTTTTGAACCTAATATATTATTTTATTTCTTGCAAAGTTTTCAAATATAGAAACAAATAAATTAGAAGCAAATTATCGCGAAACATACATAGCTGAATTTATTCGCGAATTAGCTTCATATTTCAAAAATATGACAGAATATTAGGTTAGGTTTGAATTATAATATCGATATTCCACATTATGATGAATTAACTCAAGCAATAGTAGATAAAGTCTACTTGGATCATTATATGTATGAAAAAATTGTTTTTAACCTTTGTAAGCGTTTTGTAAACATATATACTACAGCGAAAATATTTTTCTACAAAATCACATTATTAAAACATGCATATTAAAGAATATTCTTGTCAAAGGTTCGAACGTATTAAAGCATACTTGGAATGGATCCATAACAATTCGCTTATATTCTGCTATAAAGATATAAAAAAATGGTAACTCTTGAGGTTCCAGATACAGGTTAATATTTTTTTTTTAAAATATATACAGTGAATATTTAAAATGCATATATAACTGGATTGTCTTTTTTTTAAATTCAGGTATTGGAATACCGGAAATTGTACTTCCAAATATATTCCAGCGTCTTTATAGTGTAGAATCTCAAGGTTCACGTAGTCAAGAAGGTACTGGAATAGGGCTGGTACTCGTAAAGGAGCTTATTATGCATCATGGTGGAGACATCACTGTATAGTAAATCATTGAACGCATTTAAATGTGGTTTCAAATAGGATGTGAACACCTACCAATAAATCAGATACACTTTAACAACTTTGAAAATAAAATAAATATTGTTTGAGAAAACAACAACTTTATTTAGAAGCGAGTTCTCTAAGGATAAAGAATAGTATATCAAAAGTTCAATATAATACAATGGATCAAGTGCCAATCAATGATCAAGGAATAATAAATCAATGTCAACTGCAGATGATTGTAATAAATATCAGATTTTAATTGTTGACGATAATAATAATATGTGGTAATGTTTTATGTATTAGTCAAAAATTAGGAGTTTTGTAATTTTGCTTCTTATAATTTGCAAATGTTTTTAGAAATTATTTAGTGGATCTGTTAAAAGAAGTTGACATATTATGTGCTTGCGATGGTCTTGATGATATTCTAGTCTTATCAAAGCTCATCATATTGATTCGATATTCTGTGTAAATGATTATTAAATCACACTATATTGTTTAAATTTAATAGATGTCATAATGCCAAATATGAATAGATATGAGTTATTTGATGTGTTAAGATCTAATATAAAAACTCAATGATTCCAGTAATGTTTTTATTTGCACAGGCTGAAGATTTTAAAATCCAAGGTAATTAACTATTAAATTTTATTCATAAATTATGTGTGTATTCTATTTTCTTCATCTTTCTTTGTATGTATTTCTAAGTTTAAATAAAGGAGCAGATGATTATTTATCAGTTATTAAAACCATTTCTTCATGAGAACTAAAACAAGAAGAAATAAACCAACTTTTGTTTTCAATAGCAAGCAAGATTCTTTCTAAATTAAATATAGACAAAACGTTGTTTATGTTAAATATGTGCATTATCCTGAAATTGTGCTACTTGCTTCAATTTAACTGCGGATCGTGCATGCGTGTAGTGAGAAAAAACATAATGACGACATAAAAAAAATCTTCGGAAGATGATCGGAGCTGCAATAAACAGAGTAGCACTTGTTTAATTAAATGAAGGAGTTCCATGCTCCTTTAAGTCCGGCCTTGAAATAACTTGAAGCAATCTGGTCTTGTTACTTTCTATTCGAAATATATTAGGAAAATTTTTTTGGAATATGAAAAAGCTATTTGTTTGTAACTTTCATATTTTGCTAATCACCTATTTAGATCCGAATAACCACTACAAAACTACTAAAACTCCGATTACAATGATATTTCCGGATTTTCGGATCATCGGTTGACAGTTACCCGATAAATATTTGTGGCTTAGATGTGTTACGGATCGCAAAGTTTGACATTTAATAATTTTAAAGACTCTCGCGACAGAATAATCAGTAGTAATTCACATTGACCGACATATATATATTTTTTTAATATGACCGCAATGATTAATATTCATTAGTAAGCAACCTTTTTTTCCTTATCTTTTGAATTTTTGCTTGTACATTTACAGAATGCAATTGCCAAACTTGTTTAACAATTCAAATCAAAAAAAAAACAAAAGATTTCAAAAATAAATTATTGTTTATTTAAAGATCAATTAAATACTATTGGATTTAGACTCTGTGTGAATTTTTTCAAAGGTATGAGATTATTTAATTAATTAAAGATAATGACTAAATATGATTCTGTAAAAAAAAAAATTTTGTCACTAAATCGGGAGGATATTACATAAATTTATAATATCGAAAATTTCATTATAATAATAACAAACCAATTTTACGTGAATCACTACAATTTACCAAGAAATTTCTTAATATTCTCGATTAATGTTGTTCCACGTACAAACAGTTCTTACGTAGCAAAAATTTTTGTGTGGAACATTCTAGAACAGATTATAAATGTACTAATATATCTCCTATGAATTGACTTTTTGTATTCTGATTGAAGTTTTTCAAAGATCAATTTAGTCATAGAGATTATTAATACACAATAAGCATTGTGTACGTCATATACCCATACTATATAACCATACTAGACAACCATACATACTATACGCAGGTGTCAGAAAAATTTGCGCATTTTTTAATTCTGACTAAACCTTATTAAGCGTAAATTACTTCGGCAAAATTCATTACGCAGAAATTAAAATGCTTATAGAATATGTACACTGATATTTCATTTAATTCAAAAACAGAAAAGTTGAAAAAAAAAATTATTATTTCAATAGGAATTGCGATTTATATTTCCCTAACTTGTGAGTTTTATGTTTATTTAAAATATTTATATAAATAGGTATCTCTTCTTTCTTTTATTAAGACTTTCGCTTAATGTATAATTAACAGTTTACAACTTACAAATATTATTACATAAATATAACTTAGTTGATAATACGGAACCACTTTAAAAAACACTAAAATCACATACTTTACCTTTTTTTGATATTTCGAAGAGAGTTAACGTTAATAAATTATGATGAGAATTGTCTACAATTATTAATAATTACCGAGCTTTGACCACCTATATGGGTTATCTACTAGGACAATCACCATTTGAAAGTAAGTACCAAAATGATGATTTTCTAACAAATGACTAATTTTTACATTAGAATTAAAATGAGTGATACAAAGACAACTCAATTTAAAGGTCTGACAATTTTTTTATTTGTCATATCAATGATATTGGATATATTAATATTCATTGATCATTGAATATCGAATTTAGTAAGTTTAGTAATCGTTTGTTTAACAATCAATTTGTACGTCAATAGATCACCGACAGCACGCAACTAATCAAAATACTAACCTTGGACTTATGTGATATACTTTCGGTGAAATGATGAAATGAGTTACAGCAGACATTAATTTAGTATCGACTATCGACATTGAAAAATTTACAGTACAGACATGCATGCATGCATGCATTCAGAAAAATGTGTATCAGGTTGGTTCAAGAATGTATAAAAATAAGTATATCCGGAAAATGTGTACCAGGTTGGTACGCCACAGTGGCTAGAACAATCGATAAAGTAAATATAATAAATTTATAAATTTAGTTGTTAATGTACAAAAAGGAATAAATTACATTTTACTCTATTAAATGTCGTTTATTCTCGTTAATTTGGTAATTTTTTCTTTGTTCTACTTATAATGATGAACCATAATTCTTATTTCATTTCAAAACCATTCCTATTTGAAAAATATTTTAATTGCATGATAAAGAATTTCTTTTATTTTTTATGAGCTTTTAAAAAGAAATTTATTTATTGTAATAGAATAACTAATGCTAATTCTGGACTTTTTCATGATTAAAACATCGAATGAATTATATTAAATTAAATTTCCTTCAACGAGTCGAGTTTGTATCTTATCAAAAAAAAAAATTGGTATTTAGTTTACATAACTGATAAAGTAAAAATGGCAAACCAACGATACAAAAATATTATCAACATGTAAAAACCATTCTAACTAGATCTTCGGAGAATTTAATTCCTACCCAATCATTATTCAGCCACTGCAGCACTGTGGCGGACCAACCTAGTACACATTTTCCGCCTATTTTCCGCCATATACTTCTTTGGAAGCTGACAAAAATAGTCAAAATCTGCGTTAAGAACTATATTGCCAAATTTATAATCAATATTCATTCATTAACTGATAACGGTATAGTCCGGAAAAGGCTTGGACCGCGGCCCGGCCCATTCCGAACCCCGTGACACCGAATTAACCTTCGCCTGGTGCATTAAAATGCAATATGTTTATTAATAAACTTGTACTAGCCTAAGATTACATTATCGAAAAACTATTCTTTTTTTTTTATTCGCTAATGATTAACACAAATTTTATTACGCATCCAGTTAATTTCCTGTAATAGGGTAAAAGTCCGATAGTCAGATATTCAGATATTCATTGAATATTTCGGATATACAATTTATTCATCGGGATTATACCTAACTCAATGATTTCAAATTTGCTAAATTTTCACTTTTTATAGTATTCTAGAATTCCAGTGATAAACATATTATGAACGCGAGAATCTAAAATTATTTCTTGGCGTCAATCACTATCACGTTTTAATTAAAATGGTTATTAAATTGAGACCTCATGTTGATTGTCAAACTTTTTGACGATTTTTATACACAAGACTAAAAATAGACAAATAAAGAAAATAAATGAACTTCACTTGATAAAAAAAAAAAAAAGACCAATTAAAAAAGTTTTGTAGTTAAAGGAAAGTCAAAGATTTTAAATTAGAAAAAAAGAATTAAGTCATTATACAAATAAAAAATAGCTTTTTCTTTCTTCTTGGTATCAATGAACTTAGGATCATCATGAGATCTATCATATGATTTTTACAAAAATAGCAATGGTTTTCTTTTTTTCTTTCAAGGTCTGGAACTATCATAAGATGCTATCATACGGCTTTTTTTAAATCTGTGTTGCCCACTTTGTAGACAATCATTTTACAATCAACTTAGTACACAGTTAATATTGTGAAAAAAATCATTCGATTTTATGAAAATTCTAATTTCTTCAAATCACAAAATCGTGTGATTTTTTTTTTTTTTCGATTTACTAATTTCATAAAATTATATGCAAGTCGCAAAAATTCACGGTCATAGGTAGTTTATTTCATCAACATCTAATTTTATAGACAGTTTGTTTTTATCGGCAGCTCATTTTACAAACAGTTATTGCTACAATGTTAGGATTAGGTTTAGAATTCGATACAATTTTATAAACAAAAAAACTTGTCAGTGAAATAAGCTGTCATAAAATAAAACTGCATTAATTAATTTGTCTGTAATTAATTTTTGTAAAATAATCTATTCTATGAATACCAGGAACGGAGTTTGCGGAAGTCAAACGAGAAGGTTAGTTTACAGTAGGGATGGGCTTCATTCGGTTACGTACTAGTTATCAGTCGTGTCAATCGATTATTCGTCTACTAATGACTTTGATGATAATTTTGTTATCCGACATTTCTGACGTAAGCACCGGATTTCCTATAACTTATTCGGTCACCTCCTAATGCAATATGCAAATAATCACTCACTTTCGTAAGAGTTGAGTAAATTTTGTATAATGTATTAGGAGGTGACCGAATAAATTACGCGTAAATCATTCAGTGGTTACATAATTGTCAATTATCACATGTTATTTTACAGACTATCAAATTCGCTGACAAGTTTATTTCATAGGCGGCTTATTTTACCAATAAATTCATTCATAAAAGTATTTTCATCGACAGCTCATTTCACAGAAAAGTTATTTCTTATATAAATCAAACTAACCTTAACTCTAATTATAAATTATCCCTAATGACATTGACTAGGATTATTCTGACTATGAAATGAGCTGTCGGTGAAAAAACTGTACGAAATGAGCTTGTCGATAAAATAAACTGTCTATGAAATGAACTTGTCTGTTAATTGATTGTATGCCGGTGAATTAATTATTTGTGTCTATAAAAAGAGCATCGCAGAACCGCATCGGAGTCGGTTATTGATTCATCATACAGTCAAATGACCGGTTATAACCGACCAATTATTCATCAAATATTTCATCAAATATTTATTCAAGTAGATAAATAATTATGTATGATTTAGGACGTCTCTAACACCTTACAACTTTAAGTTCAGGTAAGGTTGATCAGAAAATTGTGATATTAGATAATTATACTCATCAATTATCAATTTTAATAAGAAACTTAATAAGAAATGATTTATCAATTATATTAATTAGCTCAAAATATTTATTACACTTATTGGTTTAATCAACTTAAAATAAGTGACTGTTGATTAACACAGATAATAAATTAAATAAATTAATAATAGATGCGCACTTCTGTACTACGATTAGTAAATTATTGTTAAACTTGACAGTTAATTAACCTAAATAAGAGAATTAATGAGAAGTTGCCTATTGATCAAAACAACATGAATATTGGAAGGTCGATGAGTAACATATAATTTATAATCTTGTAATGATATAACTTAAAGAGCATTGAAAAAGTTTTTAGCTATATTTTGCTTACACACTAATTTAATATAAGCTAGACCAATTTGATTCGGTGGTTGGCATTACATCCTTCACTTAAAAGAGGGGAGGGTGGAGGGGTAAGAGGTGAGTTTATAGTAAAATTAAAAAAATTTTTTTGCAGAAAAATAATCTTTTCCGAAATATTCCTAACGATACAACATTTATCCGAAATTCAGAAATTTCCGAACCTAATATATATTTATCTTTTTTTGCTAAGAGGATGGCAAATGACTTTAAATGACCCAAATGACTCAAATGACAAATGACCAGTCATTGGTCATTACACGGCCCAAATGACTTAAGGAGATCATTTAACTCTGGTTAATCGATTATCTAATACTTAATAAAAAGTTGCTAGATTCTATCTAATAAAAATTATTACACATGATAAAATAACTGAATCATTTGATGAATGATTACCATTTGTATTTTGGCTTAATGACTAGGTCATTTCCAGACCGGTTGTAAAGCGACTCTAATCGAATCATAAGAAGTGATTAAAAAAAAACACTAGACAAAAAATAATGTATTTACTTTTTTTAAAAAATAAAAAAAAAGTGATACTAAGTTTAGGGAATTGTGTAAATAGGCAGTATTATTTTTCTCTCCTTTTTCTACTTCATTGTGAATAATAATTTGCCGATTGTAAAATGATATAAATCATTTTCGAATTTACGAATGGCATGTTAATTAATAATCGACGTGAATTGAGAAATGCTGCGAACATATGTATTATTTAAACATGCATTATACAAGTTTTTCGTGATCGGTAGGATGTCAACTCTATGCAAAATGACCTAATGACAAAATGACCCGGTCATTTGGAAATGACCATAGTCATTTGGTCACGAGTCATTTCCTAATGACCCAAATTTGAATGACCTAAAAATGAGCGGTCATTTTGAGGTCATTTTGAGGTCATTTGAAAAAATTGGCAAATGACCAGTTCATTTACCATCCCTGGGGTAATTTAACCACCGAATTTATCTTATCTCAAATTCACCTACTATTATGTTTATTACAAGCTAAATCAACTAAAGTAAGGCAGCTTGCAGCTATATGCTTTGGTCAAAATCACTTTCCAGAACTAATGAAAAAGAGATTGAACGAGCATATAAAATGAAGCATATGACCAAATTTATTGGTCGATATAAATCATGTGATTAGTGAGAATTAGAGGCATTCTGATAGGTGTTTAATTTTCGAATGAGAGAGCAAATTTATCAACAAAGTTTTAACTTTGAAACGATCTAAGAAATAAAAAAAGAAGTTCCAGGGACGGGGGAAGTATCAATTTAATTTTATAAAAATATCGATCGATATATCGATATATACCTATTTATCAACCAATCAGAGTAAATTGCAGAGTAATGTGATTAAATTAACTTATCGGTTCTATTGATTAATCTACTAAATTTTATTCAAGTAAGATTGAGCCATTATACATCTATGTTTAATAAGTCTTAATATAGATTTTAATATACCTTTCAGGGCAATATAAGCACTAAATTTCTTTTTTAATTCTACCAGAACTATATCATCTGATATATATAAATTATAATATTAATTCTGTAATTATGGCCGAAATTATATACTGATACACAGTATTAAAATTTATAAATATATCGATTTGCCTACGATTTTGACCCAGAATATAGATTTATTTATAAAATGCAAGTCAATATTTTTCCACGTCCCTGATGAGAAGCGGTGGCACTCATCTTCCTGACATTCCATTTCCCGACACCTGATTTCCAGATGCCACTTTTTCAGACACCAATTTCCGCTTCTCCGACAATAATTTTACCGACTATCATCCCCCGCTGCATCATTCCTCAAGATTAGAGTTAGAAGTAGGTTTAAAGCCTATGTTTGGGCAAAAATAGATATTAATGCGTTATACAAGTAAGAAAATCTACAGGATGATACTGTCGAGAAATCATACGGACCCGATGAGAAGTGAATAACATGTTTTAAATCCAAAACTTCAATTTACGAAGATTAAAATTGTGTGGATGAGAATTGTATCCGTTTGGTAAGCTAATTACGAGGTTAGTATGTTATTATTTATGGTTCGTACGATAGAATTAATTTATTATTCATATGTTAAAGCCGGTTTTAATCGGGTTTAGCACATGAAAGAAATAAAACGGGTTCCAAGCTTTAGTACCATGAAGAACCGGTTTATATCTGATATATTTTTAGAGTTATCATTAGAAGTTATAGCAGATTAGTATGGCTCCGTAAAAATTTTTCCAAATATGTCCAAACCATCAATATGCAACATTTATGGAAAAAACAAATCACGATTTATAGGGTGGTAATGACCTTTAAAAATATGTTTTACACCCATACCAAATAATTCAGGGAGATTACATATCAGTACAGTATGGATGACAGAGTCGTATGGTATTACATATAAATCACCTATTTTAGAAATCAAACAATACCAATGCTATAATTCTAACTCAAGCCCAGGTCGGTACCGATTTTAAAATATGGGTATTTTTTTACCCTCATACATACGGATCTGGTTATTCATACTGCCATGTAAACAGTATACGAGTACTAGAACAATGGACAAACAGTTACTGTACATTAGCTAATAAATAAAAATCATTCCTACTTTGGTTTGGGAGGGGAAAGTCTCTGGACACCACCAGTTCACATGATTTTCACCTACCAAATGTAAATAAACCAATCCAAACTAACTGACTCACTAACTCTAACTAAATTTATTATTGGTAGGTGTAAGGATGTGCAGCATTATGAAATAGAAACCACGCAAAGTTGATTTTTCGGTTAGCATTACATGGGATCTGAAATATGGGTCGTCAATTTTTATTTTTTTTTTTTTTTAATTTACAGTCAATTAATAAAAATAATTTTAACGTCAAAGGTTATGCAGGGTTAATTTTTCTTTTCGCACAACAATGAATCAAAAAATTGTGTAGCTTCATATTTTCTCCGTCAGTCCTATCAGACAGTTGCTGGAAATTAAGGTCCCCATCGAGTTCACCGAATGAGAATAGCGAAAAAAACAACTGTCAAAAATCGAACAATTGGCACAATTGGGATAAAAAAAAAAAAAGAGTCGGCGGGTAATGCGCGCAACCTTAAATAAGGCAATTTTTAGTCATTATTAGGTTAACGTTATTTTTTAGGCTCAGCGTGGGGAGGGGGGTAAACAAACGCATCCCAAGAATATTTGATCAAATCTCATTGGCCAATATTAATCGCATGATTAACTAGGCTTATACTGCGTTGTGATTGGCTCGGCGGCAGTTAAACTTAAAAATCAACTAAAAATGGCCTAAGCTTTACAAACTTGCACAAAGCAAGTTTTTTTAGTTATGTAAATTGCAGGATTTTGCTAAAATGTGAATGGATGACTTGAATACGAATATTTTGAAAGACAATTAATTTTGGTTCAAGTGAACCAATTCAGGGTCATTTGAACCCAATTCGGGCTCATTTGAACCCAATTGGGTTTATTTGAACCTAATGGGCTTATTTGAACCTAAATCTGGTTCATATTCGGGTTCATTTAAACCCAAGCTGGGTTTATTTGAGCCTTTATTTACCCAGGCCAATACCCGGAATAACATTTGAAATCTCACTTCCGATACTTAGGCCTAAGAGTCAAAAAAATCAGAATCCCATTCCCGGGGCAACGCCCGAGCTCTGAGAGCTAGTTTTTATTTTAGTTATCCAATTCATCAGATTATCATGCCTCCGAAAATTCCCGCTGGCCTATAAACAATCCCGATAATGGTCCGATATCCCTTAAACATTTTTCGATTTTAATGCCAGCTAATTTATGATAATCAATATCGATTGTTTCGAACTATATTCATTAAAATAAACATTATTATGCTTGTTTTAAAAGAATAGGGGCAAAAAAAAAAAATTTTTTTTAAAATTTGGGTCGGCGGGAAATGCTAAACGAAATTTTACTTTGCGTGTAGGGATCTTCATTTTCTGCTGCGACAGACCCCAAATTTTGCCTGCTTTACAATTCAATTTATGCGAATTATGCAATAAATTTTTTAGAATTATGCTGCAAATTATGCGAATTAAGTAGAAACATGCGAAATATGCGATCACCAGAGTTGTAAAATTACTGTAATTTATAAATTTTTATCGTAAGTTACTCGTTACTGAACCCATCATTAAATTACCAGATAAATTACTGTACTTCCTGAAAATCCCGACTACCATGTTCGTGTTTTGTGTTTGGCGAGACCAACTGGGTTCTGCGTTCTCAGAGTTCCCCCACAGTAAATATACATAGGGCTACGGGAAATTTCGGAAAATTTTATACAGTCACGGAACAATTCAGAAAAAATTTTTTAAAAATAATTTTTTTTAAAATTTACTATGTGAACTACCCACCCACCCCTCTTCCGGAGGGGAGAGGGGGGTAATATAAAACACAGAATCCAGTTGGTCTCGCCTTATTGGCTGGAAATGTTCCGATATTACATAATCTTTAATGTCGGCCATTTATGCGCAGATTAATTATGCGAAATTAGTCCCGATATGCGAATATGCTATCGCATATGCTTCTGCGGTAAAATCAAATTTATGCGCAGATTATGCTATCGCAAATATGCGCTATCCCTACTTTGCGTGGCCTAATTTTCTTATATATAAACAAAATTATTTTGTACATGTGACACAGAAATTATTTTCGTGCCCAAAATTTCGCGTTAACTAGTGATTTTAGTCATATCGGCTGATTTGATTTTTTGTGCCTTTTTTCGATAAACTGTTACACGAAAATTTGCTCCTAAGTGACGTTGAAAAACTAACAAACGAAGCACTTATTACAACTAACAAAAGAGCTTCTTTGACGTCTAGACAAGTTAAAAAAAAACCAATAAAACTCAATAAAAGAGCTATGCTAAGCTGTAGAAAGAAGTGCTTTTACCGTTGGTTGAAATATTCGGGTGTTTTAGGAGGGGAACGATGGGTTTATGATGGGTTGACAACTTCAAGGATAAACTCGGAAGCAAGTTTTTAAAAAACTGACCTTTTTAACACATATTTGGCTTATAATTAAATATATAGGCACCATAATTTTCTACGTATTTAATTATAAACACAAGGTTAGTTAAAAGGCAGTTCTTATGAAAATTCGTGCTGTAATAAATTTTAAGTACGAAATTTCTTTGATCATGATTGGTTGATTTTGGGGTTGAAACAAATCGGCCGATATGTAATACCATCATGCACCTAATATTTGCACGTGATTTTAGTGATCATATGATTGGCTAGATACGAAAATAATTTTCTCATGTGACAGTAATCACCTGACTTGTTGTATTTTATAATTAAAATTAAATAAATTAATATTAATTAAAATTAAATAAATTAATATTAATTAAAATTAAATAAATAAAAAATTAATCGGCTAATAACTCGAAACTTGCATAATTTGCACAATTTACAAATTATCACATATAAGTAACCAATCAAAATACTTAATACTACTATTATAGTAACAAAAAAAAGATTCATATAAAGAAACTTGCAAACTAATAAATATGCTAATAAATATATGTAAAACAGAGTATAGATAGATACGGGATAAATATGATATTTATTACTAATAAACCCAACTCATTAAAGAATCTACGAACAGATATAAACAAAAACTATGACGGTTGACAAACACAAACACACAAAAACCAACAAAAGTTAAACATTATGCCATGCAAAGTTGATTTTTCATTATGCATTAGGCTAGGGATTGGAACCGTTTAACCGTTTAAAAATTGCTTTATAGTTCTGAGCAGAATTATGTTGGTCATGGGCCGGAATTATTTTAATGTCGGCCAATTAAACGGTTAAACGGTTAAACGATTAAAACGATTAAGAAAAATTTTAGGCGGTTCCAATCCTACATTAGGCCACGCAAAGTTAATTTTTCATTTTGCATAACCCACTGACCCAATTTTCCAAAAAAATTTTTTAAATTCCTATTGTGTCAATTATTCTATTTTTGCTATTTAATTTTTCTTTGGTGTTACCCGATGATAACCTTAATTTTCCGGAATTAACCGATAGGTCCAAAAAAAACCCCAAAATTTGTGATTCCATGTTATGCAGACGAAGAATTAACTTTGCGTGACCTTGGATGTGAACATGAATTAATTTAGGCCACGCAAAGTTGATTTTTTTTAAAAAAAAAAAAAAAACAACCCGCAGACCGGAATTTTGAAACACCAGGTTATGGGATTTTTTAATTTACTGTAAATTAATAAAATAATCACATTTAAGGTTAATTTTTACCTTTTTGGGGCACTTCAAGAACAGTGAACCTAGTGCAGAGATGCCGAAAATTATAGTTCTATAATTTTCCATAAATTTTAAGATAAATCCATAATTTTGGGGATTATCCAAAATTTTAGAAAATTTATGAATGATTTTAGCAGTATAATTTTACAGATCACTGTCTATTAATTTCTATTAATCTGATTGGTTGGGAATGGTAAAATTTTTGGGCAATAATTCAAAGTCATGTGAGTTACATGACATTGCCCTAATTATGAAATATAATTTCTCAATGCCAGCTAAATCCAAAATCGACGCCCCCAGTGGCAAAACTTATATTTCTGAGACTCCTGCACTTACTTTTTTGATACTTCTAGATGTACCCCAAAATTTATATACTTTTTTGATACTACCATCACGTGATGATTGATACAACAAATAGAGATTTAACGTGTCATAACATAACCAATCTTGAAAATTCAAAACATGCATTCGTTTTAGTCAAAAATTGCCTATTATTCAAAAATCCAGTACAAGAAACCAACTTTATGAGTACTTTTTTTTATAAAAATCTAACCTTAAATAAACTAATTTCAAAATCACGCTAAAGTTTTTTAAAAAGCGTGGACCTTAATGATATCTGTATTTAAAACATTTATTACACAGATAGAGTTTTTTCTAAAAAATTTATTTATCTTTTTAAAAAAACGATACATGTAATTATTCTTTTTTTAAGAAAAACTCATCATATAAATATTGTTTTAAAAAATAAATATAATCTTTGTTAAAATCTGCGCAACCAGGCTGTAACTAAAAGTTTAAAATAAAGATATTATAAAGCATGCTAAACTTTTTAAAAACAGTAAATTTTATTCGTGGACCATGCAATCAAGTTATTTATTAAGCCTATGTTGGCTGTTCTTTATAGAAAAGTATAATATTTATTATATGACATTTTTTTAATAGTTTATTGTTATTAGCAATTTTAAAAAAAATAATTTTTGGTTACATGCTGCTAATGTCATGTAATGTTACACAAGTCTAATTTTGGTAACCTAACCCTGGATCAGCCAGCATTAAGCTTAATGCTGGTGGGCACTATTATGATAATGCCCCTGGCAGGGTTAGACATAATTCCGGCTCACCCTAACCCTAAATTTAGGCGAAGCAACATCCAATCACAGTACATATACTGGTTATACAACATATGCATCTAGTATATGTACCGTGATTGGATATGCTATGAACAATTAGTTTTTAGGGTTCCTAGATTTAGGGTTAGGGTGGGCTGGAATTATGTCTAACCCCGCTGTTCCACAAAAGATCCAGGTCCGGTCTGGGTCTGGTCCAGTCCGTTGATGGACCAAGTTCGGACCCATGATTTTTAAGATTCGATTCGGACCCACAAGAAGATCCACCCGGTCCGGTCTTAGAATAATACTTAATGCTAATTGAATTTTTTTTTTACAAATAAAATATATATTTAGAGGTTTATTTTATATATATATATATATATATATATAAATTTTAAATTCTAAAAAAATTTTATAATTGATAACTTTTTTATATAGGAAGTAGAGGTATTGTGAACAGGAGGGTATTGTGGACAGGGCAGATATCTTACAATCTAGTAATCAGAATTGGATAATTTTTATATTATTCGAATCAGCTTAGAGAGACGAATCGAATGGTATAAAAATCATCCAATTCTGATCACTAGATCACAAGATATTATTATTTATACAAAATATAAATTTTAATTAGTAAATCTGCAAATTTTTGCATAATAAACCTTTAATTATCTTGGGATCCCATAATTGGATTTTAACAATTTTGTGCTTGTTAAAATCGTCTCACTAAGACGGTCATTTTGGTAGTAAAATCATCCAAAACGGAACAGTAGATCAAAAATTATCCACTGTGTCCACAATATCTCCTTTTCTTTAAAATTTAGTTTTTATGTTCTATTTTGTGTACTAATTACTTATATCTAAAACTATATATGATATAAAGATTTTTTTACAGTAATTTATTCTTTATTAAGCATAGTTCAAATAATAAAAATTGTATAAAATCTATTTGATTATTAAAAAGTTTTATTAGTAGAAACTTTAACTTGTCTACAATACTCTCATCTCCCTTATAAGTATTATTAATTTTACTATAGACTAGTGCGAAAAGATATGTACCTCAAAAAATTTCATAACTTTGACACTAAAGAAAATTTTTTTTTCTTAATTAATTATTAAAAATTTTTTAGTATCAAATAAAATAGGTTTTATCTAACTTATTATATTATTTTTATTGTTTTAACATTGTTTTATTTTAATAATTTAGCATGTACAATTTACTGTATTTGAAAAAAAAACAAAAAATTTTTTTTAAAAAAAACAGATATTTAAATAATTTCACAACCAATATGCAGTTCAATGAGTTTGTACTATGTAACTCCATTAATGTGCATATGATAAAAATATGGTAAAAATTTGAGCAAAATTGAATCACTAGTTGTGAAGAAATCAAGCTTTAAAGTAAGATAATTTGATTTTTTTTACTATATACATGTATATATAAATTACTATAGTAAATTATATAGTAAATATTTTTAAAAAAAGTTACTATTAATAAATTTTTTTATTTTATCAATAAAATAATTAAAATTATTTTATTTTTATCAATCCAGTAACCTAATAAGTATATTAAATTAAAAAATTAAAAATTAATTTGTACAAAAAATATTTTAATCAGAGCTATTTGAGGTACATAACTTTATGCACTAGCCCATATAAAATTACTAATTTTTTATGAGAATTGCTATTTGCACCATGGTACATGTAGATTATCTCGATTTTGGCACTTAAATATTTTAACTTTTAAAAACTTTTATTAATATTATCTCTATGAGTTCTTGACCAAATTTAATAACTTTTTTTTATTTGAATTCTATGGATTCATAGAATTAAAATAAAAAAATTTTCAATCAAATTTGGTCAAGAAGTCATGAAGATATCTTTGATAAAAGTTCTCATAAACAATTTCAACACAGCTCTTTGTAATATGTTTTAAGAAATTTTACTATGCTAACTAAAAAAATTTTATAACAAGACTTGTAGCGCATATCATGGACTAATAGAATCTCAAATTTCATGAAAAAATATTAAAAACTTGTGAAGATATTAATGTTTTTGTAAATTATGACATATACGTTTTCACAAGTTTTCCTCTAAACTTCAAATGATTCTGGAAGCACTTTCTCAAAATGAAACCTCCAAAATGTGAATTAGTAAGTTGATAGAATAGATATTCGAGAGTCTTCAGTTAAAATTTTATTATAAATTAATTAATATTGACGAAGTTATAATGATTTTTCAATTTGCTTCCAGATTCAGAATTTTTTAAAATTTTCAATTTTTGATGAAAACAAAAAAATCAACATCACAAGCTAGATTTTTACAAGTTCAAATGAAACAAGTTACTGTGCACTAATATAATCAATAGAAATATGCTAAAATTTTGCTTTCAAAAATTTCAAGTTATTTGGTTAAATATTCATTTTATAATAGCTTTTTTTTCATTTTGCACAGCTTCTTTATCATATGATAAATAGTTTAAATTTGTTGCCAAAATTTGATCAAGGATATCTCTGCAACCAACTAATCAAATTTGATAAAAATTTTTTAGTTAATTATTATGGATCCGTAGAATGAGTTAAAAAATTTTTATCAAATTTTATTAGGAGGTTGCAGAGATATCCTTGATCAAAGTTTTGTCAAAAATTTAAACATATCTGTCATATGATATGCGTTTTGAAATTCTCTAAAACTTTGATCGAAGATTTCTTTGCAACCACCTGATCAAATTTGATGAAAATTTTTTTATTTGAATTCTATGGCTCCATAGAATTCAAATAAAAAAAATTTCATCAAATTTGATCAGGTGGTTGCAAAGATATCTTTGATCAAAGTTTTAGAGAATTTCAAAATGCATATCATATGATAGATATGTTTAAAATTTTAACAAAACTTTGATTAAAGGATATCTCTGCAACTACCTAATAAAATTTGATGAAAATTTTTCTACTTATTCTATGGATCAATAATAATTAAATAAAAAATTTCATCAAATTTGATCAGGTGGTTGCAGAGATATCCTTGATCAACGTTTTGTCAAAAATTTAAACATATCTGTTATGTGATACACGTTTTGAAATTCTCTAAAACTTTGATCAAAGATATCTCTGCAACCACCTGATCAAATTTGATGAAATTTTTTTAGTTAATTATTATGGATCCGTAGAATAAGTATAAAAATTTTCATCAAATTTTATCAGATGTTTGCAGAAATATCCTTGATCAAAGCTTTGTCAAAAATTTAAACGTATTTGTCGTGTGATAAGTGTTTTGAAATTCACTAAAGCTTTGATCAAAGATATCTTCATGAGTTTTTAATATTTTTTTATAAAATTTGAGATTCTATTAGTCCATGATATGCACTATAAGTCTAGTTATAACTTATTTTTAGTTAGCATAGTAAAATTTCTTGTAAATCATCACTAAACAGTGGGTTATTTTGAAAGAGCAAAAAAACATATTACAAAAAAGCTGTGTTGAAATTGTTTACAGGAACTTTCATCAAAGATATCTCCACGAGTTTTTGACCAAATTTGATAAAAATTTTTTATTTTAATTCTACAAATCCATAGAATTCAAATAAAAAAAATTTATTAAATTTGATCAAGAACTCATAGAGATAATATTAATAAAAGTTTTTAAAAGTTAAAATATTTAAGTGCCAAAATTGAGATTATCTACATGTACCATGGTGCGAATAGCAAAAATCCATGGTGCGAATAGCAATTCCTATTTTTTATATAGTAAACTAATTTCAATAGCTAATTTTCTTTTTAGTATAACTTTTTTCTATATAATAATCTAGTTGAAATTTTGCAGGTTTATAGACTAAGATTATATCAAAGCACTTGCATAGTAGCACAAAAAATACTTAATATTGATTGGTTAATTTATAATATATATATAAATTTTTAATTTTTTCATTTTTTTTTAAAAAAATTAACCAAATTTGAAATATTTTTAAACATAATTTAATCAAAATTAATTGGATTTTTTTTATAAACATGTTCTATAAATGTACAAATATTAAATATATTTATTTAATTGTAAGTTAATATATAAAATTTCAAATAATTATATTTTATTTCAAATATATTAGATTGGTGTATTATGCTTAATGAGATTACCAATATTTATTTAATTTTTTTATATCTAAGGCCAGACTAATTTAATTTTTTGTTTAACATAATCCTCTCTCCCTTATTTTTTAAAATTTACATAAGTTCAATATACATTAATAGTAATTAATAGTATTTGTCCTCTCTCAATTTTTTAAATTTTATAACTAATATATGTAAAATTAACCAATAAAATTGTAGTATTATTATTTTTGTATTTTTTTCAATGCCGTATCCAGTATTGGAAATTAGTGTTCTTAGAGTTCTCATGAGAACACTATTATAAATTTGTGAACAGTATAAATTCTTTACTGTTCACTATTAAAAAATTTTTTGAGAATAGTAAAATAATAATACTATTCTTATAAATATATAATAACTAGCTATATAATTTTATATTAAACAAAAATTGATAAAAATCCTTATTTAATTTTTATTTGAGGTTTCAATTTGCTATAATAACTACTTATTTTGATACTATACTTCATATTTGTAATATTCTACTATTTTTTTTTTTTTTTTTTTTTTTTTTTTTT
>QKWP01002827.1:0-35979 GCA_003550325.1 Gigaspora rosea | reverse complement strand
TTTTTTTTTTTTTGTTAGTACTATTGATTATTTCTTTTTTTTTTTATAGGCCTTGACTATGATGATTCGGGACGAAACGTCGATATTAGAATAAAATCGGGTGTATTTTTTTTTCTTTTTGTATTTTGTTGTTTGCCAGTATTAAGCTTTTTTCATAAGTCAAAACTGGAATGAACAAAAACGACAAAATCGGGCGTATTCTTTTTTCTTTATAGGTTCTGTTTTTTTTTTTTATTAAAATAACTTAGATGCAATAGAATCGAGTCGAAAAGGATGAAAAGAAGTTATTCGAATATTATAAAAAATCTGTAGAAAATGTTGGATATTGTTATAAGAGGAGGGGTCAGAATTGGAAAAAATGAAAAGAAAGCATTCGAGAATTATAAATCTGCAGAGATAGGTTATATTAAACATTAGAAAAGGAATTATAACTTCGTCATTATGATATAAAAATGTTTATTGGCGACAGTCCTTTTTTTTTAAATTAAAAATGTTTATTATATAGTTTTTTGTTTATTTATTGATGTATATGTAACAATATTTTTTTTTGTAAATAAAAAATAAAGCTTTTATACATATAAAAAAAAAAAGCAAAAATATATCTAATTGTTATATATGCCATCTAAACTATAAACTCTAATCCTAAATCTAAATATAACAAATTCGTTTCAAATCAAGAGAATACAATATGTTCTAATTTGTTATGCCTATGCTCCTGTAAGAAAGATAAATATGGCCGATTCCTTTGCAATTCGTTATGTCTATACTCAATTCCAGCTCCAAAATCAAGACTTATAGAGAAGAGAAAAAAAAGCGTTAGTAGCTAGCGAAAACAAAAAGAAATATCACAAAAAAAAGAGAAAAGAAAACACGACCCGATTCCATCCCAGTTCATCATATTAGGACCCCGGACATCTCTTATATAGGTCATATCTGGATTTTGGCCAATTTTGATCTAATTTGCTAAAAATAGCAAAATCTATTTATTTAAATAACTTTTGATCCAGTAATCAGAATTGAATAAACTTTTTTTTTGTTAGATGCGCCTCACTGAAAGCTTCATTTTAAAAAAAATTCATTCAAATTGGACCACTGGATGCCAAGATAATTGCCAAAAACTGATTTTTTGCTTTTCAAATTTTAGGGGCTTTTGCTGAAATGCATAACGTATGACCTCTGTCCGGGGTCCTATCATATTATACTCAATTCAGTTCTACCTCTAAAAAAAAAAGAAAGGCATTAGTAGCGGCAAACAAAAAAAATGCCACACAAAGGAAAAAAAGAAAAAATATGACCTGATACTCGATTCCAGTTCAAAAGTTAAAAGATCTATGGAGAAAGAAAAAAAATAGTAGTAACGGCAAATAAAGACAAAAAACCAAATTGCTAATACTAAATATACATTATGAAGCCCAAACTAAATATAACTAAATATGTGCCGCAAGATCTAAACAAAAGCCAAGTGCGCATCGTGAGATCTAAACAAACTAAAAAGTTAAACTTTGTAAAGTTTAAATTTTTAAAAAATTTAAAAAAAATTTTTAATTTAAAATTAACTTCTCTTACTTTTTATTAAATTCAAATTCTTTCTAAAAAAACTCATGGGTTTTGAGGTAGGCTCATAGGTTTTATTATATTCTCTAGAAGAAACAACGAATTTGATATATGATTTTGGGGCATATTTTTTATTTACATCCAATTAACATGTGACTTTTTGAAGATTATTGAATATTTTGGGAATCAAAAAAGGCCCTAATTCCAAAAATCGACTGATATGAAAAAGTTTATGTTGTTTATAAGCTGAAATATTAAATTTTAAAGAAATTTTTAACCAAAAAAATATTTTACAATATTTTGGCGAATTCTTTAAATATTGGTTTTAAAAATATAGTTTCTTATACAACTTTGTAGTTTATATAAAGGATGACAACTTTTATTATTTGACTTTAAATAATTTACTTGTAAAAATTAGGACTTGTATTAGAAGTGAAAATTTTTTTTATAGACAAGAACATATAAAATTTGAGAAAACCTAAAGAAAATTTCTATAGTAAAAGTTCCAAACCAAAAACTTTAAACTTTTATTACACCAAAGTTTTTTAATAATTTTAAAAAAATTTTATAATAAAGTTGATAAAACAGAACTAATATTATATTTTTACTTCAAAAGTATATAGCTAAAATTAATATTTAAGGTTTTATTTAAAAAATTTAAAATTTTCAAATTTTCGCAGGCAAATATGCCTGTATAACAAATTAAAGGATAGAATAGCTTTGTTAATTTTGGTAGAAATTAGTTAAAAAAATTAGGACTTAATAAGGAAATTTTGTAATAACTGTATTTAGTAATAGTGATATGCGAAATTAATGTGCATTGACACTCAATGATGCTTAGCGATGCTTAATGATGCTTAGCGACGCTTAATGACGCTTAGTGATGCTTAATGACGTTTAGCGACACTTAACGACGCTTAGCAACGCTTAGCTCAATAGATATATAAACCCATCTTATTTCCCTTAGTTTTAAACAAATCTAGACATTGTATTTTATATCTATCTTTATATTTATTCCCTCCTCTATTATTATTAATAAACTCTTGGGATTTCTAAGGAACAGACACCTTGGAATAGCCCTCTTGTTAAATTAATAAACTGTCTATTATCTTTTGTTAGTTTATACCGAACTGCTATAAAGAAGTGTGTAGTTTTTTACAGACATAAAAGAAACTATACTTCCCTCTTGCACACCGCTTCACACCCACAAGAAAGAGATCTCAGGAGCCGTGGGATTGTTACTTTATCAGAATAAAAGAAGGCTTCCAGTACTGAACTCTATTTTTTTTTTTTGTGTTAAAGTTTCCGCTTTGGGTGAGAGTTTATTTAATCAAGCCTGTGGATCAAGGGCGCCTCTTTGGGCGCACCCACAATTGAGTTACATTGAATGAGAGTACAACTAGCCACATGTACAACTTTTGGTTGTCTAATTTAAGTAGTCCTCCTGAAGGTTCTATACTAGTTGCCATACCTACAACCCAACTAGGGGATTGCCTATTTAAACCCTCTGGTCCAATTTTTCGCATGTCAATCCTACTTGTGATCACCTGTACAGTCCTCTGATACATTAGTCAGTCGAAGACAGTCCCGGATGCTACTTACATCCTTTTAGGACTAATTTATCCTTGCGGGTAAACTTGGTAGAGCTGTCCCTGTCCCACACAGGTATTACCTACACTTCGGTAACTTACGCACTCACCGAGGCAAGCAACTTGCAGTTAGGGGGTACCTAACCACTACCATTACCTACTTCTGCCCTTGTAAGGTTCACACCGACCCCGGTACCCACCATTACTTTCCTACCGGTCCATCACTGGGTGCCCCAAACTTCCAAACCAGTTGGCCCGGAAGGGTTGATCTACCCAGCATTAGGTGCTACTATGGTTTTTCTTCCCCTGGTACCTAATTCCAGAACATAGGTCCTTTTCCTCCGGTACGACTCCGGCGGCCAGGTTGGTGGACCCTCTCCTCCGAAGGTCATGTCGTCCAGTTCTCCAGCTCCAGTTTCCGATATTCCAGTTCTGGTAGCACCGTCGAAGATCGTTGCTACCTCCTTACTCGGAACTTTCCAAATGGGTTTCCATTTCCTCGGTTCCTTGGATTTGTCTGTGTCACCGGACACAACTTCGCCCGAAAGCTTCTATTCGAGATGGTAACCAAGGACTACAGGTAATATACCCAACCGATCGACAGGAAATGGTTACCATAACACAGGTCTATTTTTCCAAAGCGTCGCCAGTGGGATTTGAACCCTAGACCTGCCACTTGGGGGGTGACAACTTACCAACTTCCCTAAGTCGCCACACCCTTACTGAACTCTATTTTTATATATAGCAATTAGCAAAAATGATTGTAAAAAAGTTGATCAAATCTTCAATATGTTTTTTGAAAGATAAAATAGAAAGCAGTAGAAGATTTTCTTGCAAAAAATCATACTAAATTTTATAATACATCAGCAAATTTTATATATAGATATATATCAATTACTAATCTGTAAGATATATCGATACTAAATACCTCTGCCGATTTCTATTGATAGTGATAGTAAGGGCAGTGTCATTAATCACCTGATTATTTTTTATCAGAGGCCTACCCCCTCCCTCTTTCTTAATATATAAATAGTCAGGTTCTTATATATAATTTCAACTTTTTTTACCCCCCTCTAAAAAATCACCTGATTTTTGTTACTCCCCTAATCAATATATCTGATTATCAGATATATATCGATTATTATTACTATCGATAGAAATCGGCAGGGTATTTAGTATCGATATATATCTTACCCAGTTAGTAATCGACATATATCTATATATAAAATTTGCCGATTAATCGATATATATCTGATATGATATTAATTAATATATGCTCCAATTTTTGGAATTTATAAAAAAAAGCTTATTTTTTAAAACTTTAAAGCTAAATAATTTTTGATCTACTGGTCCATTTTAAATAATTTTACTACCAAAATGTTCATCTCTTTGAGACGATTCCAATAAGCTAAAAATCATAGAAATCCAATCACAGGATCATAAGAAAATGTGCTATCAAATAGGTAACGCACCTGAAATTGGTTTAATATAGATCAAACCAATTTCAGGTGTATTACCTATTTGACAGTGCATTTTCTCATGACCCTGTAATTGGATTTTTATGATTTTGGCTTGTTGGAATCGTCTCAAAGAGATGAACATTTTGGTAGTAAAATCATTTAAAATGGACCAGTAAATCAAAAATTATTTAGCTTTAAAGTTTTAAAAAATAAGCTTTTTTTTATAAATTCCAAAATTGGAGCATATGATTATTATATTCACATAATTATACTTTTTGCAAATTTTTAAACGTTTACAGGCTTTCACAAGTTTTCGTAAGTTTTCGCAATTTAATATAAAATTTTATTTTTTATTTATTATTATTATAATATTTTAAATTATTCGCAATTTAATATAAAATTTTATTTTTTTTATTTATTAATATTATATATTATATTTTAAATATTATATATTTTATTATATATTATTATAAAAACAACAAAAAAAATGAATCCAAAAAAATTGAAAGCAAAAAAAAATAAACTATAATATTCCTTATATTTGCTAATATTCACTTATATTCGCTTATATTCGCTTATATTTCTCATATTTGCTATTTCTTGCAAAGTGCTAGAAAAGTTAAAATAGGTATTCTTATAAAGTGCCAGAAAAGTTAGGTTGTTTTCTTGCAAAGTTTCAGAAGAAGTAAGGAATAAATAAAATAAAATAAAAGTAAAAAAATAAGTAAAAAAAACAAACAAAAAACAAAAAACAAAACTGAAAAAAATACCAAAAAAAAACAAAAACAAAAAAAATAAACCATTATATTTGCTTATATTTGCTTATATTTGTTTATATTCGATTAAATTCATTCATATTCGTGATTTCTTGCAAAGTGCTCTTGTAAAGTGCTGGAAAAGTCAAATCTTTTTCTTGCAAAGTTTCGAAAGAAGTAAAGGATAAATAAAATAAAATAAAATTAAAAAAATAAGTAAAAAAAAAGAAAACAAACAAAAAACAAAAATGTAAGCAAACTAAATAAAAAAATAAACAAAGCCCAAAATCTCCATTTCGAGTTTGTGTTTTTGCAATTCAGAAATCGTTGAAGGTTTTTGCAAAGTGCTGGAATAAAATAAATTAATAAAAATAAAAAAAAACAAAACCAAAAAACATGAACCAAAAAAATAAATAAAATGAAACCTTGCAAAAACTTGCAAAAACTTGTGTTCTTGAACTTTCGAAATTGCTGAAGAAAGTAGTTGTGTGTTCTTGCAAAGTGTCAAAAAGCTAAGTTGTCTTGCACAAAGTGCCAAAAGTTATTGGATTTCTTGCAAAGTGCTAGTGGTAAAGTATAAAAATAAAATAAAAAAAAATTAAAAAATAAAAAAATTAGAAAAAAAAACAAAACAAAATTAAAAAAAATGAAACGAAACTAAACAAAACAAAAGGAAAACGAAAAAACAATGTAAAATTGATAGAAGATCTAAATTATAAACAAAAAAAATAAACAAAGATCTAATCTGATCTTGTACTACAATCATCAAAAATCATCAAAATATTTCGAAAATATTAGTCAAATGTGTCCTTGATATGATCCAGGTTACAGATCGTCCTAAAATATTTCGAATGTATTCAAAATATTAAAAATAAAAAAGAAAAAGAGAGAGAGTGATAAAAGAAAAAGAGGATAAAAGGGAGAGAGGGTAAAGGGAGAAAGAGGTAAAAGGGAGAGAGAGTAAAAGAGAGAGGGGTAAAAATCGTTCAAAACGGCCTTTTTTTTTTAAGTTTTTTTGGCACAATTTGTAGTATATATTTATGATCCTTGGTAGGTTGTAGATTAAACGGGCTTAAGAGATTTTGAACTTTTTAAAAATTATTTTTTTTTTTTATCTGGTGATCCGAGTTGAAATTTTTGTGATATGGTCAAAACACTATATAATCATTAAAGATCTGCTAATTATCATATTATTTCAAATAATTAAGATTATAATTGATTCATATGAGCGGAATTGGGCTGATCTGGGTGATATCTGTGAATAATGATTAAGATTTTCAAAAATTAAATAACAAATTACACCAATCAGATAGCTTGTGTGATGTTTTCGAATTATATTATTAAGATCTTCAACAAACGATTAACAAGATTTTATTTTTCCTAGCCAATTAAAGAACTAAGGTTAAATGTTGGAGATTAGGTGGAGATGAAGTGGAGAGGGGTTTCGCCAGTAAAATTAAAAGAAGTAGAATTTAAATCAACATAGTTAATTTGAAGTACATATTTAATAATAATATTTTTATTTTTTATTTTTAATAATAGTAACTTTACAAAAAGCAATAGTGGTCCAGCAGTACTAAAAAAAACCAAAACAACCCAACACAAGTAAATGGCCAAACAATACAAACAAAAATGACCAAACAATACAAGTATAAAAACAACTTGGTTTTATTACCACCTGTTGAATGTACATTAATTCGCATTGCTAGTAGTATCTAAAGACTCAAATGCCACCTAATTCAAAAACACTTCAAAGTATTTATTCAACCTGATATTCGCCAACTAAAAACTTATCAAAATGTCATCCTTTAACTCGTTACCCCCTTCAAAAAATTCAGCAACAAAAAAATATATAAACCAATTTCTTAGAAGTTGTTGATAACTATCCATACATTTATATAACTAGATTTGATGGAAATAAATACCTTTATAAAATTTTTCGTCTTGGTTATTATCCGCCAAATATCAAACAAACAGTATGAGTTGTTATTTAATCCCTAATGAATATTTAGTTAGTATTAAAATTCGTGGTATAGATATTATGGCTGAAACCCAATATGATTCCAATGACAAAGTAATATATACATTAACTTGGGATGGTTATAATGAAAAAAAACAATCTGTATCAAGCAATAGATCTGTGAGTAATGTAGCGTCCTTATTTTTACAAGTTTGTATTAATAATTTAATAATTACCTTACATGTATATATAGTATTGTATATATAGAATTATACTTACTACGTATTTGTAAATAGAAATTATATAATAATAACAAGTCTGTGCTTTCTGGTGTAATACTTTTTGGATTTGGTCTTGAATGTTTGACAAAAAGACAAATTAATAGTGATAACCAATGTCAAGTTCAAATTTAAACAAATAAACCTTTTCATCAACTTAAATCCAAGTCACAAAAAAAAAAGACTTCAAACTTTAGCTTCTGACATTTATAATAGAGATGAATCAGCACTTAATTTACATAATTTTTATGATTCAAAATTAGCACATGTAGAATTAAGTGTAAACGGATTGCCTATTAGATTTCAAGACATAAATTTAAAAAACCCCCAATTACAAATTTTAGATTCAACAGTTAAAGCATGTGATGAGCTTCTAGTTTCTCGTAACAGATATCATCGACTTGCAGCTGTTATTCCTGAAATGGAGCGTGAATATGAGGTTAAAAAATGTCAATATGAAATAACAAAAACTATGAATAATGTAATTCCAGTTCACATAGTTCAAATAAATTCCCTAACTCCTAATGGGGCTTATCGATTACTTAAAGATATTTTAAATGTTTTAATTTTTAAATTAGCATATGGAGATTTGGCAATATTAAAAGTAGGGGACGTAGTTCATGTTAAATTAAGTGGTGATGGATGGCAGGTCAGTAAACACCATAATTATATAATGTTTACTGCCTGTATATTAAATCAACATGATGCAGTTTTAAGTCCATCAAACCAACATTGTATTTTTCTTTATAGCAGCATAGAACAATATAAATCTCTTTAACAAGCTTTTAGCTTTTTAATTTGAAGATTTATTAACTTTAAATACTGAAGGAATTACTGATTCGAATAATAATTATTGGCCAATTGAATTTTGGTTTTGCTCTGACTGGAAATTCATGTCATTAGTACTTGGCATTAAAGGACCAACGGCTGTTCATTTCTGTTTATATTGCAATTGTAAGAATACTGATCGTTGGAATATGGATTTAGATTATGAAAATTCATGTAATACTTTGGGTCGCAAAAATTCAAACCTTTTACCTTTTTTAGAAAATCAATATTTGTATTCCAGATGAGTTGCATGTAATGCTTTGAATCACAGATGTTTTATTTGAATGTCTTTTCTTAGAATTATCAACTAAACTTCATTTAATAGACGATCAAAAAATAATACTACAACAATTTGGGAGCAAATTGAGTTAACAATTCATTCTCTTGGTACAGTGAACCCTCTATAAATACAACTCGTAGGGACAAGCCTACAACGTGCATTTAGAGAGGTTTGCATTTAGAGTGAGCCAATTAAATTGCAGCTTTAAAAATTTGATTATCAAGTTTGACGTAACTTCTACCAGACCTGTATAACCTATTTTAAATACTAAAATTTGATTAGCTATGTGCATTTAGAGAGGTTAGTGTAATATAAAATATTATTTAAAAGAACGTGCATTTACAGAATATAGAACGTGCATTTAGCACTAATAACATCTTATGTAATAGAAAAAAACGTGCATTTAGGGAGGTATTGCATTTATGGAGGTTGCATTTATGGAGGTCTGACTGTATCAATGTATTCAAATTTAAGGAACCCAAAAATTCAAAAGGAAAATGGCATTGGACATTACTAATGGGACCCGATAAGTTGGTTCTTTTAAAAAAATTTTTAATTGAATTATTTGTTCCAAGTTAAAGAGGCAAGGAAATACAAGCACTTTGGCATGTGTTTTATTTTTTGTACCAAACAATGCGTAAGAGAAATCTAACAAATAATGTTATCATTAAATTTGAAACTTCAGTACAATAATGTGTTAAAAATTTCTGCTGACCAACAATTGAAACTAAAGAAGGTAAAATTTTACAAGTAGGACTATATCATCGTGATGACATTACTTCTTACATACACGTACTCGCATGCCATATTTCAAAATTTATAAAATATCTTAAAACAAAAAAATTAAGTCTACGATAGTTTTCATGTTCAGGTATCGAGAAAAAAAATCATAACCATGTTCAATTATTTTATGGTATCACAACAATAGGTGGTAGTAATTCTTTAAAGTCTGTAGCATATAAAATATTTTCATATGAAAATAGATAGCTTTATTATCAAATTAATGAAACACCTCTATCTTATTCTAAAAAAACAATAAATTTTAAACTAAAATAAATTCAGACTACAACTATATTTCGCTTACAAATTTCAATATAAACTTCAAAAGTCCATACGCCTATGTATAAGTTCCTTCATTATATTCTTCTTTAGTTGCTTATTCTTCCCAAAAGAACCCAAACTCAGCTTTGACCATTTGTTGCATTTCAGGATCCTTTTTTTCAGTTGTTACTTTAACTTCACTTCCTGTTTTCATTTTTTTTTCTTCCCTGCCAGGGTGCACAAAAATATAGCTGATCTTTTGGTAATCCTCCTTTCCCTTATATATACTTTATACTTTCGCTGGGTTAACCGGTATTCGAAGCCTGGTTCTTGATGAAACACATAAAAAAAAAAGATTTTCAGGACAGTATATGATAAACTGTTTGAATCCTTGGGCCATTTGGTGACTATAAAGGCGGGACTTTATATTCGCAAAAAAAGCTAACTGAAATTGGCACAAGCACCAACTAAAGGGAAATTCAAACCCAGAACTGTGAGGTACGACATGGTTATATGTGTGTTTTTTTATTTTATAAGATATTAAAGACTTCTTTGTTGAATAAGTTTTAGAACATAAAAGACAATTAAAAGGTTTAGACAACATTGATTATTTTTATCAAATTAGTATAACCATTAAGATATCACTAGTCACATTTTTATTAACATTTTTTTATCATGTAGATCAGCTAAAATCTGTCCATATGTTATAGATATATAACGATTTAATATAAAAAATGATATATATCAATTATAGATATATATTGATTTTTATCCAATTAATCGATATATGGGTGACATCAATAGAAATGTGACAAATTTATCTCCCATTTCTATTGACTTCACCCCATATAACGATATTTTATAATCGATATAAAATGATTAAATGCTATATATTGATCAATATCTATATATAAAATTTGCTAATATAGTATAATAAATAAAAATAAAACACATATTATAAAAAAAATATTGCTCAACCAGTAAATATTTTTAATTTTGGTTTGTTTATCTTATTTTTATCTAATATAAACAATTCTAAATATTTTAATATATTTGAAATATTTTGAATATATTTGAACTATTTAGAATAATTCATTTACTAAATATTTTGAATATATTTGAAATATTTTAAATATATTCGAACTATTTAAAATAATTCATTTACTTAAAATAAATTATATTTTTGGCTTTTAAAACAGTATTATTCTTTGCAAAGTGCTTTGATAATACATATAAAGGATGCAATTTATTTTGTACTTGGTGAAAGCCAATTGAATTCAATAAATATGAATATGACTTCTGCAAATGTTTCAAAGTAAAAACTTCCTCCAAAATAAAGATATGTTATTAGAAGCTTTTCATAGCAATAAACTCTGACTTTAATGATATGTATATGTTCAGAATCCCAAGCAAGGTGTGGCTGAACAAGTTACCAAACAATATTAAATTGGTATATGCAATAACAGTATGCCAAATAATGTTGAATAATTATTATAAGAAGTTAATAATGTTCGAAGATACTATTAATAATAGACTTAGGAAAAATTTGGTATGTGATTAAATATTTTAAATTATTAAAAGCAAAAACAAAATATTTAAATATTTTTAAATATATTTGAAAAATTGCAAAATTTTAAAATAAAAAAATAAAGCAAAAAAAAATTTCTTGATGAGGTGGTTGAAGAAGAAAAGATTGAAATAAACAATCCAAAAGTGTAATTATAAATTTTTTAAAATTTATATAAACAAAAATTTTACTATGAAAATTTAATTTAAATATTTTAATATAGTTGTTAT
This sequence comes from Gigaspora rosea, assembly GCA_003550325.1. Lineage (NCBI taxonomy): Eukaryota > Fungi > Glomeromycota > Glomeromycetes > Diversisporales > Gigasporaceae > Gigaspora > Gigaspora rosea. The sequence goes on along the minus strand of QKWP01002827.1, from coordinate 24,437 downwards.
TTTATAGTAGTTTGTCACTATGGCAACCCTGTGATTAGCCAATCAAATTTGATCACATGTATCATATACTCAATACAAGCATGTGATGCACTGATCAAATTTGATTGGTCAATCATATACACTTAAAATTTTATTAAAAAAAGAGCATTAAAACTGGGTTTAATATATAAAAATAACCTGGTTTCAAGTTAATTTATTTATTTTTATTGGGAACTGCTATTTACACTATGGTTTTTGCTATTTGCACCATGAATTTTGTGTAACAGTAGATCATCAATTACCTTTTCTATTTGCACTATGGTAATATATGTTGTACCAATAAAAACTCGCTTTTTTTTTGTAGATTAATAGTTATTTCGCGCTGTTAATATTGTGTAACATTACACAAATCTTGTTTTGGTAATCTAGTAGGCCTGCTAACCTAATTTTATAATGCGGGCCAACCCTAACCCTAATTTTATAATTCGGGCCAACCCTTACCCTAATTTTTTAAGGCCTTAAAAAATTAGGGTAAGGGTTGGCCCGCATTATAAAATTAGGGTTAGGGTTGGCACGCATTATAAAATTAGGTTAGCAGACCTACTAGATTACCAAAACAAGATTTGTATAACATTACACAATATCAACAGCGCGAAATAACTATTAATCTACAAAAAAAGGCGAGTTTTTATTGGTGCAACATGAATATAGCCCAAGGTTATACAAAATTGCGAAAATCTGGCCCGCATTATGTTAAGGCCTTAAAAAATTAGAGTAAGAGTTTGCCCGCATTATAAATTTAGGTTAGGGTTGGCCCGCATTAGATTAGGCTACCAAAAGAAGATTTGTATAACGTTACATGACATTAATGGTGCCAATAACTGTTAATCTACAAAAAAAGGCGAGTTTTTATTGGTGCAACATATATTACCATGATGCAAATAGAAAATGTTGATTGATGATTTACTGTTACACAAAATCCATGGTACCAATAGCAAAAACCATGGTGTAAATAGTGGTTCCCTTTTTATTAATTAAATTTTTTTTAATTTAATTAATTACCTGGGTTTTAATTTATTCAACTTAATCAGTTTTTTTCTTAATTTATTAACTTAATTTTTTTTAATTTATTAACTTCATTTTTTTTTATTTAATTTATTTCGAGTTTGCTAAAACATATCACTGGTGCCAACACCACAATAATTTTTACTAATCATATTTTTTAAATGCAGTATAATGTAAAGAACTTGTGTGATATAAATTTTTTGCCATTTTGCTATTTTTTTCAAAAAATACTTTCTAACTCAAACTTTTATTTATAAAACCACCTTTTTTTTAAAAAAACAAATTCCTTGTAAAATTTCACTATATACTATGCCTTATTCTAACCCCTAACTATTAACTCTTACTTAACATTTATTAAATTCAATTTTTGTTTATTTTTTATTTTTTATATTAATTTTCATATTACACCACATACTGGTGTTGAATACTAGTAGTGCGTTAGGGGCATGCCATTTATCACGTGATTTTTACCATAGATACATGGTCAGAGATAGTGATCACGTCTATATATTATATTAATCAATCAGAATTAGATAAAGTGATCACACCATACATGGATAGAGGTGGCTACTAAGTAAAAAATATTACGTGATAAATGGCACACCCCTTATAGTAAACTTAATTTATTTATTTAATTTATTGCTTTTTTTTAAATTTATTTAATTAATTAGTTTTTTTTTTAGAACTAAGAAAAAGAAGTGGAAACAACCATGAAAATTGTAATTAAAAACAAAAAAGAAAATAAAACGAAAATGGCAACAAAATGGGACAGGAACAAGGACAAGAATGGTACTAAAAAACAAAGCGACAAAGATAAAAAAAAAAAGCAGAACACAAAAGGTGAAAACAAATAATTCAAAATCCTACTGACAAAAAAATTAGTTGAAACACATTAATAAAAACTTGAATACAAATAAAAATGACTTAACCAAGAACAAAAAAACAACTTACTAGAAGAATTACCAAGAAACGACAAAAATTTATGAAAGAACCTACTGAAAAATAACAAAGAAAAAATACCAAAACTGATAAAAATAAACACCAAGGTGAACAAACCTACTAAAAACAATAAAATATAGGAAGAACCTACTGAAAACTAATTCACAAGAAATAACAAAGAATATCTATGAGAAATGGCAAAGAACCTACTACCAAAACTAACAAACTTACTAAAAAAACGCACGAAAATAACGAAGAAAATACAATGTGCTTAATGAAAAAACCTACTGAATTACCAAAGTAATGAGCTCCAACTATGGCTTCAACTATGGCGGCTCCAACTATAGCTTTAACTACTGCTCTAACTATAGATCCAACAACGGTTCCAATAACAATTTTATTGAGGCTCTAGTAATGACTTTTACAATAATTAAAAAAAATATTAACGTTAGTAAAAAAAAACAAAAAAATAAGTATTTATTTATATATTGCACCATGCATTATAATTATATATCATATCTAAGATGTGACAATGGTATATATCGCATATATATACAGTCAGACCTCCATAAATGCAACCTCCATAAATGCAATACCTCTCTAAATGCACGTTTTTTCTATTCCGTAAAATGTTATTAGTGCTAAATACACGTTCTATATTTTGTAAATGCACATTTTCTTGAATAATATTTTATATTGCACTAACTTCTCTAAATGCACGTAGCCAATCAAATTTTAGTATTTAAGATAGGTTATACAGTTTGGGTAGAAGTTACACAAACTTGCTGATCAAATTTTTAAAGCTGCAATTTAATTGGCTTATTTTAAATGCAAACATCCCTAAATGCAAGTTGTAGGCTTGTCCCTACGAGTTGCATTTATAGAGGGTTGCCTGTATTACATCTAAGGTACGACACTGGTATATATCGCATATATATGTTACACCTAAAATACAATACTGGTATAGTGATTTAAGCTAGCTAAGGAAGTCGCAGCTAAGCCAGCTTTGCTAAGCCAGCTGATGTAATATGATCAGCTAGCTAATACAGCTAAAAACTATTATAAGAATACAAGTCGCTTTTGTTATAGCCGTTCTATTAATAAAACTTTTTAAAAAACTCATCATCACTTTATCAAGAGAATTTATATGAGTCTGACTTCACTATATCGAGATTTTAATTAGTCTTCACTATATTGAGAGTTCACTATAACGAGAGTGACTTGTATTCCTAAAAGAAAAATAAATGAACATAAAATACGGACCAAATATCCCAAATGCAAACCAATGGTTAGCTAATTTAGCTGATGATTTAGTTAGCTGGTTAAGCTAGCCGACTAAACCTATGTGGCTTAAATCACTACACTGTGTATATCGCGTATTACAATTTTAAATTAGACCAGATATAATATCTATACTAGTATTATATATTAATGGATAGGATTTACCCGTCTAAATTTAGTACAAAGTACTAAATTATGACACATTTTAAACCTGATTATCTGCTAATTTTAATTATTAATTATGATTTTAATAACTCTTTATAATTTGTTAGATATAGAGCATTATGTCTAAAAAGTTTGATAACTTTAAGTCTTATTTTTGATTTTATATGATTTTTTTTCTAAAAAGTTCTTTTTTTTAGAAAAAATTTTTTGTGCTAAGCCACAATTTGAAAATTACTAGTAATTTTATAATAAAAATACAGACGGAAATGTACTTAACTTAGCATAGACATTGTTACACAAAAATTAAGGTTATTAAAAAATTTTTTTCTTAATAATTTTATTATTAATATAAAAAAAATTTTGCTAAACAATTTTTGAAGATTTATCAGATTTTTGTATATAAAAAAAATTGAGTTTTTTAATTTTTTGGATTTTTTATGCATTTTGCAAAATGTACTAAATTTAGTACAAAACAGTAAATCCAAACCATTAAAGAATGATTTTTACTAAACGCATCTATAGTGTTTTGTCACCTATGTTATATTATCTTAAAAACTAGCTAATAAATTAGTACACATGCTCTAAGTCAAAATTCTCTACGGCTCTAAAAACCCTTTCCAAACCCTAAACCTAATCTTAAATATTAACTCTAGATGAGGTACAAAACCACCAAAGGTATGCCTAACCCTAACCCTAACCCGACAAATCATATTTTCTCTATCCTAAGGAAACTACTTAAATGTATCAATCTGCTATAATCTATAGCACATACGTATAGTACACAAATACACATATACAACCAAAGCTCGACTTAAAACTGTTAACTTAATTGTTCAAGATTGTTAGTAAATAGTAGAGTTTGGAACTGGTCATATTCTTTGTATGTTAAAACTAATTAACATATACAAAAAATAAAACTGACTCCAAACTCTAATTCGTCATTATGATAATCACATGAATAATTACAACTTTTATAGATTATCATTTTACTTTATTGAAACTTGATTTATTAAAAACAAAAAATTTGTGCTAATAGTAGTTTTATGAATATCTACACACATACAATTTCATTTTTTATGAAATGCTGCGTTATGACCAACCTGGCCATATGTACCACACTTGTAAGATCCACAAGTTGAATTTCCACTACAACTTTGCTCTTTTTCAATACTGCTCTCATAACGGCATTTTGGAGGCCTGCCTCTTCTGATGGCTTTAGAGAGATTTTGAATATTAACAAACTCTGCTGAAAAAGACTCATTTACTTCATATACTTGTTCTTCTTCTCTATTTTGATTAACAAATTGTTCATTTGTATTAGAGGTTATAGAAACGAATAGCTGATTTATCACTACTGAATCCTCGATTTGCATTGAGTCATCAACTGGTGTTCTAATCTCTTCTCTTTTATTTTTCAGCTTATTAATATACTTTGTCAAAACTTGAATTATTTCGTAGTCATCATTATCCACAGCAAACAGAGTTGCTTTATGTGCAAGTTCCCAAATTCTTTCATATTGGTTCCTTTTGTGAATAGTTTTCTTCACAACTGAAGTAGCAACTAGTGTAGTGACTGGCACAGTGATTGGCTTGCGAACTATATCTTTGTTTGGGCTTAGATCAGATATGTGATTAAATTCAAGAAAATCTTTTTCTAGTACTACACAATCTTGATGTGAGTCCTTATACCAACAAATAAGAATCATTGATATGTAAAATTTCGCTACAGACAAATGCATTATAATGCGAAAATAATATCAACATACAATGCCTCTAGATATATTTATTAGACATGAACACATAAAAGGGATTGAATTAATAATCACTACAAAGTAAACGTAATGCTTCTTTTCATTACATAGATCAGTAACCTTTCAAATCTCTCTTATGTCCTCATGTCCAATTTCATCGATCATAGTTTGTAGCATTATATTCCATGCACCTTCTTGATCTTTTATAAATCTAGTACATACTTGTTCAATAGTTTCCTTATTTATTGTCCATTGTTAGTTCAATTATATACACTATTAATAATGTCCATTATTTATTACCTGCTCTTGAGTCAAATCCTTATTAATAGGTTCTACTCTATTCACATTTAAGAAAAGGCATTCACCCATCTTAGTTTTAATCGCATTATTTATTGCTTCAGTTAGATATTTGTCTAGTATTTTATAAATTGCAAAAAAAAGACCCTGACCTGCCGTAGGAACTGTTACTATAGTAGCTGATGTCTTATATTCATGAAACTGTTTCCATTAAGTCTCATCTTTTAAATGTTGGTCCAGACGGTCAGCAAGATTACACAATATAGCATTGGTCTCTAACTCTCTTTTTATAATCCAGTTGTACCCTTCGATGCATGCAGTATTTTTAGTACCTGCTATAAAGATTTTAGATAAATATGCCTGTGCCCATGATCGATGATTTGAATTAAGGACTAGGGTTGTTAATAGAGTACTCCAAACTATAATAAAACATATAAACTACTCCAGTTTGAAACTGGAGTGGTTTATATATTTTATTATAGTTTGAAGTACTCCATTAACAACTCTATTAAGGACTCTTTGTAAGTAATCCTTTGTCATTGGATAATTTTTCTGTAAATTGGCCCATCTTTTCTCGAAAAGCGGTTCACACAAGCTGTTTCTGCATTGATAAAAATCTTTCATAAACTCTTCCCATTTATTACCTAGCCTAGATTTCAAGATTTGGAAGATTTTGACTGATATAAAATATGCAATGTGCTGCATATGTAGTTGGAAATACAATAGGAATAGTAGCATCTAATGCTAAATCGGCATCTGTAAATATTATGATTGGCGGTTGGCCTGTGGCTTTATTAATAGATTGGAGGATCCATATATATGTATCCATAGTTTCGTTACTAACCAATGTTTGACAAACTAATTGTGTTCTTCTATTGTTGTCTATGATTACAAATAGACCTAGCATATCGGACGATTTATGGAATTAGACCTTAAATTAGTCCCCAAAATATTCAAAGATCTGCAAAAAGTCACATGTTGATTGGATGTAAATAAAAAACGTACCCCAAAATCATATGTCAAATTCATTGTCTCTTCTAGAGAATATAATAAAACCCATGAGCCTACCTCAAAACCCATGAGTTTTTTAGAAAGAATCAAATTTAATAAAAAGTAAGAGAAGTTAATTTTAAATTAAAAATTTTTTTTTAAAGTTTTTAAAAATTTAAACTTTACAAAGTTTAACTTTTAGTTTTTTAGATCTCACGATGCTTTTGTTTAGATCTTGCGGCTTAGATCTTGCGGTACATTTAGTTTTGTTTATATCTTGCGAGTGAGTTTCACGATATATATATTTACTTGGGTTTTGAAATACATATTTAGCTCGGGTTTCAAAATACATATTTAACTTGGGTTTGCGCTACATATTTCAATTCCAGATTATTGTATCTAAAACTAGATATTGGACACAATGGGTTTTGTTATTATTATATAAATAATTTTCTATTTTCTTAATATGGAATATACAACTTTCTCGCTCGTGAAATCTTTGATCAAATATTAAAACGTTTATTTGTCAAAGGAAAACAATGCTCTTTAATAGATCGAAAAAAATATAATTGATGTTTAACTGCCAAGTGGGATAACTCATAATTTTAAAATTCTTTATGTAGGTTAAAACTTCATACAATTAAATCGATTGAAAATAACCTACATTAGCAAAAAATATATACGAAATATTTCGAAAAACAATTATATACAAAAAAAAAATATTTATTAAATTTTTAACAATAAAACTACTGTACTTTAAAAAAATTTTATTAAATATATACAGAATTTTTACAACCCCATGCCTCTTAAACAATCATAACTACTATTACTAATTACTGTAAAACCCTTCGGTCTCTTTATTGAATTATAAGAACCTCAAGCTTGCATTGTTGTCCCTGGTCTTAATTCGCGTTTCCTAGCAAAAACTAAAAAAACATGTTAGTAAGAGAAAAAAAAATATGAAACAAAAAAGAGAAACCAGAAACTGTTATACCAGTCTCAGGTTTCTTCCAAGCCCAAATCATTCTTCCCACTATTAAATTCACGTTCTTCGACATCACTTCACATTCTCCAGCATTAATTGCTCTTTCCGGTTTCAATTCATATATTCCGGCGAATCTAAAGAAAGGGTTAGTAAAAAGAAAGCAAAACCCAAAAAAAAAACAAAAAAATAACAACAAAAAAGAGAGCCCAAAACTGATACTTATTGCTAAATCAGTTATTAGATTTCTTCCAAACCCTCGGTGTTAATTTGTGTTTTCTCGTATCATTTCACATTCTTCATTAAAAGTTAAAAGAGAAAGCGTTAGTAATGGGAAAAAAAATTTTGAATATGAAATCAAGAAACTAAAAACTAGTACTTACCAATAGGCAGTTCCTAAGTTTTTTCCAAGATCGTTTTCCTTTCCCAGATTTAATTCTTTTTCACTATATTTCGATTACACCGGCTAATGATTCCATTCCAGAGTCATTTCGCGAATTTAAATTTATAATAAAAAACAAAAAGTTAGTCACGAACAAGTACCAAAAAAAAAAAGAAAAACTTAATAGAGTCCAGTACTTAACCTTTAGTTCTGGTCCTAACTATATTCTGTGCTGATTCGTGCTTCAAATCTATATAAGAAAAGAAAGTTAGTAAGAGATAAAAAAAAATAAATAAATAAAAAAAAACTAGTACTGATCTTTAAAACCGTATTAGTCAAATACTTCCATTCAACAAAGCCCACACCGACTCCACTGCGAAATTGATTATATATATAGAAGAGCATAACTAATATATGCAGATCATTATATATACAGTATATTATTTGAACCCCAAAATTTTTAGGGTATTCTAAAAATCGCCCGATATGGTAGCATTCGATACTAATTGGTACATGCGGTATTATCATTAATTACTACATCGTGATATCTTAGCCACAGGTTTACCTGTTTGGAAGATATCCATAAAAGCTATATTAATCAATTTTCTTCGTCTAATTCGAATTAAACAATCTACTGTGGATCTATTGTTTTTTTCATCAATGATGTAAATAATGTAGACACAGCATTATTTTGGTTTTGGTTTGATTTTTTAACTTTTTGAATTGCATTATGCAGATCCGTATCCTGGAAATTCAAATTAGGAAATCAGGCTTGAAGCATATTCCTTTGGGTAGTAATTAATAAATTAGTATGCTTAGTTATAATTTTAACTTCCTTTAAGGCTTCTTTGCTTAATGATCTATAACTTATTCTGAATTCTTGTGTTTCTTTTAAGAGCTTATGATTATGTTGATTAATGAAAGTAGTAATTCCAATTTTAAATCCAGGTCCACTTAAAGAAAGATTACAGTGCCATTTACATCCTATTCTTTTTGTTTTTGTATTATGCTATGTTCCCTTTTGTAATGCTGTCAGGTCTTTTTTTGATTTATATACATCTCCGAATTCACAGGTAAAGTTCTATTGTAGATCATGTCAGTTTTTTCGATACATTTTACTCTATATTTTTTGATACAGAACCCATTTCTTGTACTATACTCAAAAAAGAACTTTTTTACTTCCTCCCAGATATTAAATGTTGTCTCTTTTGAAATATCATCTGATGCTACTGTATAGAGTCTATTTTAACCATTTTTCGTTAATATTTACATACTTGGAGATAGTACGTGCATTTGAATTATATCTATTAATACATATTATACTATTTACTTTACTAGCTAAATTATTTTTTTCACTAGTTACTATGTTGTCTTTTTGAGCTTCGGATTGAATTATATTTTTTTCATTTGCATCACATGCGTCAAATGTTACTATGAAGGATCGATTTTAGGATAAGTATAACTATTGTATTATGTAATTTTAATAAGTACTTAATGTTTATTTACTATACTGTTGCATTTTATTTAATTCTTTTAGATCATTCTCCATTAGATAACTCAAATTGGCTTTTGTTAATTTGTTCAAGTCAGGGTCTATCATGCTGTTTTAGGTTATATTCTTCTATTAGGTCATTCAAATTAATTACATTTGTTGATATCATTGATGTCATTATATTTGGAGAATTGTGTTTGTTTTTTGAAGACAAAAAGAGCAATTTGGAAGATTTGTTTGTTTGGCTCGTGATATACTTTTTTAATACTGCGCTTATATATAATTGGTTAATTAGTAATATAGTGTGATATGCGATATACAAGCGTATTGTTCAAAAATTACAAACATGCCATTATAGCATGCTACTGCGTAGATTTTTTGCATATTACATTTAATAAAGTAAGGTGTGATCTATTAGCATATCGCATTTATAAAATTAATTATTTGGAATAATGTGCGATACACTAGTATGCTGCATAGAAATGTTTATTTTATATAATGTGCGATCTACAAACATGCTATATATACATTTATTCTTTGGAGAACTATTTTGTTTTTTGACAATTAGCAAGATTTTTTGTTTAGCCCAATTAGTTAATTAGTAATACAGTGTAATATGCGATATACAAGCGTATCGCATTAAGATTAAAGGCATGCGATTTTTACAGAGCTGTTCCCAAATTCTAGGTCAGATTCATCAAATCTAGGTTGGTGTTTAGCCCTAGATATTAGCAGGTTCTAGAGCAAAATTATCAGCTAGGCATTTTTTACTTAATGAATAGACATAATTTATTTGTAAAAGTTTTTATGATCTTGGGACAAAATTAATCAACTCTGATCCAGCTAACCATAATTCTAATGAACTTCGATGTATCCTGACCAGAGACCCTCCTGTATGAGTTATAGGCATCTCATAGCATGCACTGGGTGTGCATATTTACATTTAATAAAATAAAGTATAATCTATTGGCATATCAAATTTATTAAATTATTATTTGATATAACATGCGATACACTAATATACCACATAGAAAGTTTATTTTGTTAATATGCAATCTACAAGAATGTTGCTTAGTGCGACATATACATTTATTCAAAAAATAAAATTAAAAAATACAAAAAAAAATTTTATCTTATTTATATGATTACCATGATTGGCTAATCATATAAGGGTCACATAATATATTTTAGTTTTTCTTTTTAATATTATATTATTTAGTCTTCTTAAAAGGGCAAGCGTGTAAGAAGAACAAAAAGCTCTATAAATATTTCGAATTCATCTAAAGATGCAAAAACTTCCAAAGCAACTTAAAAAGAACCACTAGAGTGATCTTTTACTGCTAGTGCTAGATACTCAACTACATGGAGGTAAGTCAGTAAAAAAGGGACAAATCATTTTTAATAAAATTTTTTTAATTTTTTAAATAAAATATTTTGACAACTATTTAATCAAATTATATAAAATTAAAATAAAATAAATTTATTAAATTTATTAAGATAGTTGTTAAAATATTTAAGCTTAAAGTCAAAAAAACTTTTACTTAGAAAAAATTTGTCCCTTTTCTACATCAGCGAATTATATATACGTAATCTTACATAAGATATTACGGCCCGTAATATTACGAAAATCTTACGATTGATACGGCATATTACGCAATATATTATGCTATATTACGGTAATATTACAGTTATTATTTCGAAATATTTCGAAATATATTACAAATAAAAAAATGCAAATTACCCCTCTACAGGGGTCATACTCATGCAGATCAATAAACTAATGCACGCAGGAGGTAATATTTTGATATTTTCGCATTGTTTCGCAATATTTTGCAAAATTTCGCAAATTTTCAAAATTTTTTAAAAAATAAATAAACGATATACATATTTACATAATCATGCTTTTTTACAGGTTTTCACAATATTTCGCACAGTTTCACAATTTAATATAAAATTTTTATTTTTTTATTTATTATTATATATTATATTTTACATTTATTAAATATACATTTTTAATTAATATTACATACTTTATTATATATTACATATTATTTTTACATTATTACAAATATTTTAAACTACTTTCGTACTTTGTCGCATCTAATTCTATTACTATATACAAAAAACTAGCCCTATATACTTATTTTCGCTCACCCCGCAGTTAGCTATTATCTTCGCTTCTTTGTTTTCTATTGTTTTTGAAAGTGTCAGAAGTCGTCGTTGAAATGCGCAAGGTTTCGAAAAGTTGTTGTTTTTTTCGCAAAGTGCCGAAATAAAATAAATTAATAAAAAAAATTTAAAAATAACCAAAAAAAACAAAAACAAAAAACATGAAACAAAAAAAAAAATAAAGTGAAACCTTGCAAGAACTTGCAAAAACTTGTGCCATTTCTCTAAAGTAGCGTTCTTGAAAATTTAAAAATTGTTGGAGGTGTGTTCTTGAAAGTGTCGGAAGTCGTCATTGGAATGCGCAAGGTTTTAGAAAGTTTTGTTTTCTCCAAAATGCCGAAATAAAATAAATTAATAAAAAAATTTTAAAAATAAACTAAAAAAAACAAAAACAAAAAACACGAAACGAAAAAATAATGAAACGAAACTTTGCAAGAACTTGCGAAAACTTGCGAAAACTTGTGAAAACTTACGAAAACTTGCGCCCATTTCTCTAAAGAAGCGTTCTTGAAAATTTAGAAATTGCTGGTATGTGTTCTTGAAAGTGTCAAAAGTCGTAGTTGGCATGCGAAAGGTTTCGAAAAGTTTTAGTTTTTCTCGCAAAGTGCCAAAATAAAAATAAATAAAATAATTAAAAAATAAACTATAAAAACAAAAACAAAAAACACGAAACGAAAAATAAATAAAGTGAAACCTTGCAAGAACTTGCAAAAACTTGCAAAAACTTGCAAAAACTGTTCGCGTTCTTGCAAATTCTGAAATTCCAAAAAAGTCGCGAAGTGCCGAAAAAGTCCGGTTTGGTTTTCTTGCAAAGTACCAGGAAATAAGGGTTCTGTTCTCGTAAAGTGCCGAAATAAAATAAATTAATAAAAAAATTTTAAAAATAAACAAAAAAACAAAAACGAAACGAAAAAATAAATGAAGCGAAGCCTTGCAAGAACTTGCAAAAACTTGCAAAGACTTGCAAAAACTTGCAAAAACTTGTGACCATTTCTCCATTTCTCCAAAGAAGCGTTTTTGAAAATTTAGAAATTGTTGGAGGTGTGTTCTTGAATGTGTCGGAAGTCGTAGTTAGCAAGCGAAAGTTTCAAAAAGTGTTTGTTTTTCTTGTAAAGTGCCGAAATAAAAATAAAATAAAAAAGTAAAAAATAAATAAATAAAATAAATAAAAAAAAACAAATGAAAACAAAAAATGAAACGAAAAGAAACGAAAAGAATGAAAAGGAACAAAAATAAAAAAGCGAAAAAAAACAAAATAAAAGATTTAATTATAAACAAAAGATCTAATCTGATCCTGTAGTACAGAATTTGAACATCATCGAACTATTTCGAACTATTTCGAAAAATCAGTCTAATGTGTGATCCAGGTTACAGATCTACTGATCCAGCTTGGTTTCCTAGTCCTAAAATAATTGAAAGGGTTCAAAATATTTCGTAACATATTTTGAAAGGGTTCGAAATATTTCATAATATATTTCGAAATATTTCGAAATTACTTTCGTAATATTTTGAAATATTGATATTTGAAAATATTTCAAAATATATTACATAATATTTTGCTTATATTATGGTTTGTAAGATCTTACGTAAGATTACGCTATTATAAATTTGCTGATGTACTGACTCACCCCCATATATTGCTCAAGAATTTATATATATTTTTATTTTATTTTTTTTATTTCTGTTTATTTTTTTTATTTATTACTTTATTATATTTTTATATAGATTAATATATTTGTAACTATGGTTACTGTAACCACATTTTATAAAATTGTTAATAACTCAAAAAAAATTTTTTTTTTAATATTAGGGGTGTAGCTCCTGCCCCAAACTTTATTAATACTTAAATAAATTAACATATAGTAGTGCCATAAGTACATATATATTATATACAAGTATTGAGACTAGAACTTCAGGCTATAAACCTTTTATCCATGGTTAAAGCCCACTAGAGCCTTTATATTCCTATTTATATAGATGATCTAGATTTGTACGCCTCTTTTCAACTAACAATTAATGTCCACATGTCTGCCACTTTGCTCACATTTTCTAATATTATCACTTCCAATTTGGTGTATATTGCCAGGTAGGTGCTTTATACTTCCAAATTGGTATACTCAAAATCTGGTGACCCAGAAAATCCTTTACTAGCATACTTTTCAGAGGTTCATATTTCAAGCTATGTAGCTGCCTCTACCTCATTAGGTAAGTATCTTAAGCCTGCATGCTACTGCAACCAGCTGGTTTCCTGCGACTTGAGGACCCAGAATTTAACATTTTGAATTTGGAAATGTGCAAATGACTGTACTTTCTGCTATGGTATCAAGGTCTCTAGGCATGTTTTGCAAATGTTTCTAGTACCGAATATAGTTGAATAGTATCATGAAACTAAAGTGAACCCAGTTTTACTACTGTATGCACTTATACTAGCATATATCATATTGGTGGTCCCAGATCCTCTTAGTGTCCGAAAACTCCCATATGGGTATGCCCAGAGCAGGGATAATAATTTTATGCTACAATAAACTATGAATTATACATGCAATAAAAGGAAATTATGCGTTTTGATGCGCATAAATTTTTTTATAATTATGTACTATTTTGCACCCAAAACTCATATTTATGTACAATTATACTACATTTTGTAGTATAACACACAGAGGCTTAGTACGGACCCTGCTATTCAGAATATTTCAAAACTTTCTCAAAATTGTTCTCAACCTTGCTCGTAATTTGTGTTGATTGATTTTCTACTCGGAATAATTCGAAATTATACTTAAAGTACCAATTATACAAAGATTGCTTAATAGCAACAAACTTTATATAGCATTATGCGGCAAATCTAACTTATTATGCATTATCTATCATATTATGCAGTTTATGCAGTTTTATGCGAGTTGCATAAAATCATCGTCCCTGGCCCAGAACTTTATTGGGTCTTGACACGTACACGCTTCCATGCTTTCACTTCTTATTACCGTATATTCCCGAAAATAAGCTACCTTTTTTTGGACGATTTTGAGTAAAAAAAACTGGTGGTAGCTTATTTTCAGAATATACAGATTTTAAAAGACTTACACTCAATCGATGGAGTAGCTTATTTTCGGGTTATAAAACCAAATTTATAAATTTATATATATTTTTTTGTTTACTTTGGTTTATAAACCCGAAGAAACCCATTTTATATCGATGTACAGAGGTTTCTTTAAATCATCGATAATGTTTTTAAATTATCGAAGTTACAGTAAATTTTTTTTTACTAATCGATCATTTGCAAATCAGGTTTTTTTTCCTGTTTTTCTATTTATTTATTTATTTATTTATTTATTATTTTTTTTTTATTTTTTTTTGCTGGTATTTATTTTTATTTTTTTTTTTACTGGTATTTATTTTATTTTATTTTTTTACCGGTATTTATTTTTTTTTTTTTTTTGCTTATATTTTTTTTGTTTAAAATATTTATTTCGTTATTTTAAGGATAGAGTGCACTATTTGCAAATTATATATAAAACAAATGGTAACATTTTTTCTTTTTAAAATTAAAAAATATTATATTAAGTAAACTACTTTAATTTCTAAAAAAAATTGTAGAATAGGTTTTTCTGATTCTAACGGTAGTAAAATTATTAAAATTGGTTAAATCCTCACAGAAAAATACATGTTTAAAGATCGGTTATTACAAATTGGTTACAAAAATCATATGATATAAACCAATCAGGATTATCAATTTTGTATCACTACAGAGAATTTGAGGTTACCACAGAGAACTTTATGATATATAAATATAGGTTTTTTTAAATAGTACAAGCGTTTAAAGTTTCACTACTATAAAAGGAAGAATTTGATCTATGCGCCACCAATTTTTGATTAAAATTGATTGCAATTTAAAAAATTTTTATATATGGCGTATTTGTAATACCTATATAAATTTTTTTTGTACATCAATTTTATATGAAAATGATCAACATTGGACTCTATCCTTAATTATTTAATTAATTATTTATTTATTCTCTAAGTATTTTTACGGTTAGTTGGAGAGATACGTAGGACAAATGGATCTTTTATGGGTAAGAGTGGGCGGATTGAGCTTTTATGGATAGAAGAGTAGGACAGATGGATGTTTTTAGGTGGGGTAGATAAGCTTCGTGGGTATGCGCATATATGCTAGCAGGAATAAAATATAAATTTCCGGTTATTTTCAACTATAGAAATAACCAGAATTTTATTTTTTATTTCTACTATTGTATATATGCACTAGAGATGCTATTTTCTTTATATTACAATAGTCAATATCCGAATCGTATCTTTAATAGCATTTGACATAAGGGAATAGCTTATTTTCAGAACAAAAAATTTAATTATTGATTTGATTTGGAAAAAGCAAGATAGCTTATTTTCGGGTGAAACCAGATTTTAGGTTTTTTGTTCAAAACCATGAGGGTAGCTTATTTTTGGAGTAGCTTATTTTCGGGAATATACAGTAGCCAAAAGTTTCATCTGCTCTTGTGAAATTCACTAAACCCCAGTACCCTGGTCAGTCACTCTTTGGACCCTTTTTCCCAGTCATTCCAAACTACCAATCCAGCTGGCCTAGAAGGATTGGTCTGCCAGGCTTTAGATACCTAAGGTTTCCTTTTCCTTGGTTCATGCTTTTATAACGCATGCCTTTTTCCTCCGGTATGACTCTAGCAGCCAGGTTGGTGGGCCTCCTTTGCTATAAAGGCTATTGCCCATCCAGTTTTTCTGGTCTGTTACTGCTTAGATTCTTTTCCCCGGTACTATTGAAAGTCCAGCTATCTCTCCACTCGGGACTTGCCAAATGGGTTTCAATTGTTCTAGTTTCTTGGATTTGTCTATATAACTTACACAACTACGCTAAAGCTCCCATTCAAGATAGCGGTACCAAGGTTACAGATAATATACCAAACCAATCGATGAACAAATGTAACTCAAAATTTTACTAGGATAACTCTTGTTATATTACTAACAAAAAATACTCTTTTTATGATTTTGTAGTAATTTTAATTTTAATTTTAACTCTAACTTTAACTCTAATCTTAAAATTACACTAACCCTAATCCTAGCTCTAACTATATTACATTTGGGCTTAGTTATGAATTCTGGCTACAAAAATTTATTGTAATCTATAGTTACAAATATATTAACACTTTTTATATAAATTTTATTTATTTTTTGACTTATAAATAAATATTTAAAATTTGAATAATTTTTAAATACTCTAAAATGTTGCGAATACTTTAAGTTTTGTTATATAATTTTAATTTTTGTCTTTTCTACTTTTGTTTAATATTTTAATACATTTAAAATAATGTTTATATTTTGCAAAATATTTTAAATTTTTTAGAATAAATATTCTAAGCTTGTTTTGTTAATAAATTGAATTATTCAAGTTATTTAAATATATTCAAAATACTTTGAATTTTTGAACTTTTTTATTTTTTAAATAGTTTAGTTTATTTAATTTAAAAACTTTTAAATAATTTTAATTATATTTAAGATATTTTATTAAAAAATATATTTGTTTACTAAATATTAATTTGTTTTGTCAAAGCAGGAAATTATATAAACTTAATTTCTAATTGCTTCAATATCAATTATATTAAATAATTTAGTTAATTGAAATCTAAAACATCTATAATAATATAGATTTTTTTGAGATCTAAAATCATACCACTAAATTAATATTAGATTATATTAAAGCTTCATTATTATATTCAAGTTTTACTATTAAATATATCTAAAAATTAAATATTACAGCCAATAAGAGGCGGAAACATGGAGGCGTGTACGTGTCAAGACCCAATGGAGCTCTGGGCATACCCATATGGGAATCTTCGGACGCTAAGAGGATTTGGGACCACCAATACGGGTATATGCTGGTATAAGTGCATGCAGTGGTGATCGGGTTCTCCCTAGCCTCATGATGCCATCCAACTATATTCGGCACTGGAAGCATTTGCGAAAGCCCAGGTCCTTGCCACCATAGCGGGAAGTACAGTCGTTCGCACACTTCCAAATTCGGAATACTAAATCCTGGGTCCTCAAGTCGCAGAAACCGGCTGGTTGCGGCAGCATGCAGGCTTGAGATACTTACCCAATATGGTAGAGGCAGCTGCATGGCTTGAGATACGAACCCCCGAGAAGTACGCTAGTAAGAGATTTTCTGGGTAACCAAATTTTGGGTACACCAACTTGGAAGCATAAAGCGCCTACCTGGCAAATTGGAAGTGATGAATTAGGAAATGTGGGTAAAGTAGCAGACATGTGGGTGCTGATTGTTGGTTGAAAAGGGACGTACAAATTCAGGTCAACTATATAAATGGGAATATGGGAGGCTCTGGTAGGTTTTAGCCATGGATAAAAGGTTTCACAGCCTGAAGTCCTAGTCTCAATACTTGTATATAATATGTATATATAAAAGGCACTGCCATATGTCAATTTGCTTAAGTATTAATAAAGTTTGGAGCAGGAGCTACACTCCTAATATTAAAAAAAAAAAAAAATTAAATATTAAAAATTTATATTAATAATGTATTTTAAAAAATTAAAAATTAAACTATGAAAAATACCTGTCTATAACAAATTTCTTGATCTGATATATATTCAAATAGTTCTTCAGAATTCATAGCAACTGCTATATTGCTATACTACTGCTATACTAGTTTTTTATAAAAATTATTAGTTACTCAAATTATAGACCTATTTTTTAAAATTATTGAGCTATATATTTTAACTATATAATTACAATTATTATAAAACGCACTTATGGTGTTTTACCACCATAGGTAAAGATTTGCAAATCTGTGTAACAAAAACAAAAAATAAATTTTTACAAAACAAAAATAAATTTTAATTACTTTAGGGTTAGGGTAAGGCCTGGGATTTTATTTGGTATTAGTATATACAAAATTTAGCAAAAAATTTTTTTTATTGGAGCTCCAAAGGTGGTTTCATAAGCAAAATTTTGCGATATAAATGTTTTTTTAAAAAATAAACAAAAAAACGAAATTTTTTGTTACACCTGATCTTAAATTTTGATTGGCTATTCTAATAGTTTTGTGTAATATAGTGTAAAACACCATAGGTGCGTTTTAGTAAAACTCTATAATTATTTAAATTAATTTGATTTGTTAAATTAAAATATATAATTAATTGATAATCTGCTAGTCAATCAGAAAATTTCTTTATTAAATTGTGACAGAGATCACTTATAATACAAAGCCGAATTGAAATTTTTAGCTTATAAATAAGGTATAAAATTTTTTAACTAAATACAAAATTAAAGTAGTACAAACGATAAAATAATACCGTAAGTTTCTAATTATTAGACTACAGTCAACTCTCCATAAATGCAACCTTCATAAATGCAATACCTCTCTAAATGCACGTTTTTTATATTCCGTAAAATGTTATTAGTGCTAAATGCACGTTCTATATTCTGTAAATGCACGTTCTCTTGAATAACATTTTATATCACACTAACCTCCCTAAATGCACGTGGCCAATCAAATTTTAGTATTTAAGATAGGTTATACAGTTTTAGTAGAAGTTACACAAACTTGATAATCTAATTTTTAAAAGCTACAATTTAATTGGCTCTCTCTAAATGCAAACCTCCCTAAATGCACGTTGTAGACTTGTCTCTACAAGTTGCATTTATGGAGGGTTGACTGTATTAGACATCAATTTTTTTTGAAGAACTTTACTTAGTAAGCATGCGGCATTTACTAAGTAAAACCTTGATATTAAAGTAATTTGTAATATGTCAGTTTTTAGCTTATTTTACAACAAATTTATCAGTTTTTTTTTTTTGGATTTTTAGAAGTAAAAATAACACGAGACAGATTCAACTGATTTTACTATTCTACGTTGCAATAGTACAAGATCTTAAAACATAAATATTAATATACACCAATGTAGTGATTTAGGCCATATAGTTTCAGTTGGCTGGCTTAGCCAGTCGACTAAATCATCAGCTAAATGGCTGGCTAACGGCTAACTATTGGTTTGCATTCGAAATATTTCGGGATATTTGGCCCGACTTTATGTTGCTTTTCGGAATTTACTGAATTCTTATAATAGTTAGCTTTTAGCCGCATTTAGCCAGCCGATTATATTATATCAGCTGGCTTAGCCGGCTAAGCCAGCTTAGCTGCAGCTGCCTTAGCCGGCTTAAATCACTACACCGATGTAATTGTATATTTGTATTACATAAACTCATTGTTTTCTTTTTTTTATAATTATCTAGTACTGCCTAAATGTAGAAATAAAAAAATGACGCAAGTACAAAAACAATATACCGACTTCTTTGGATTTTAGAGAGCATAATCTTGGATCTGAAGGTGAAAAGGGTAGCAAATACCATATTTCGCAGAACAAATTCTCTTTTATGCTCGGTTGTGGCTACGGCTTTGTTTTGGCTTTGCACCAAATAGTGTGAATGCTTGTTGTATACAAATGCAATATGTACTAATGTAATAAGATAGCTGCGCAACATTGTTGCGCTAAAACCAGAAACAGAAAATTTCTTGCTAATTGGTTATAATAGATTTAGTTATAATATTAAAATTATAAGCTGAATATGTATATATGTACATACTATATGTATATAAAATGAAAATATTTTTGTAAAAAATTTAATTAAAAATTTTAGACTTGTGGTGACACAGTAATAATTAAAATATATTATTTTGTGCTACTATTACTATTGATGTTTAGAATAGTTTACTGTAAAACATTTATTCAAAAACTAACAGACTATTGCATTGACAAATAGTATAATAATAAAGTAATATTGGTTTATATTGGTATTATTGTTGGTGTCAATCGTAAAAAATTCATTTAAAAAACTTACTGCTATTGCAATGATACTCAATACATAATTAAAGTTATGTTTTATTGTATTATCATTTGTGTTTGTCATAATTTACTAAAAAAATTCAATTAAAAAACTTACAGGCTATTGTAGTACAAACAGTATATTAGTTTGTATTTGCATTATCTTAATGTCTATTATAAAAAATTCAATTAAAAAACTTACAGATTTGTGGTGACTCTTATATCAGCAAAAATATCTGTGTATAAACTTCCAAAAGTTTTTATATTATATAAAAAATATGTAAATTTACATAAAAAATTGTGTAAACTTGCATAATATTTACAAAATATAAAAGTTTATAAAATATATATTTTATGTAAGTTTTAAAAATCTTTAATATAATAAAAATTTCGAAAGTTTATATAAAGCAATAAAATTGTTTTTTATAACATATAAAAAATTTTGAACCTGGATGACCAGAAATATGAACTACTCAATGTCCCAGCCCTTTAAAAATTCGGCCTATACTATATGGATTCGCTCACTTAATTCTAACCCTAACCCTAACGTTAATATATATACAGTAATACCGGATCAGTATGGTACAGATTTTAAAAATTCAGGTGTACTATACTGATCTACTTACCCATACCATACTAATTTGCGAAAATATTAATTTATACCATACAATTTATCTGTACCATACTAATATGTTATAATCTCTAATGGTAAATATTAATGTATTATAACTTATAATTATCACTCATTATAAAACAACTCTTTTAAAATCGTGAAATGTAAATTTACCACAAACTATTTTGGGCGAAAAAATAGTTAAAAAAGTCAATCAAATGTTTCACTAATTTGAAAGTGCTTTGTATAATAGTCTCAAGTTCAAGAACAAGTGCAAGAACAAGAGTAAGTGCAAGAACAAGTGCAAGAACAATTGCTCTGCAATAGATAAAAAGAAAATAAGATTAATAAAAAAATAATGAATATATTAGCAAATATCAAGAAAAATTACATTCCATTAAAATTTAGATGATTGATTTCTAGATTTTTCCATTTTTTGTGAATTTTTGTCGCCCAGATTATCTGATAATCACTAAGTTTCTCAGTGATTATTGTTTTAATCTACTAGCAAATAAAATCATAGTTATATTCAAAATGTGATCAGTATGCTAAAACTAATATAGAAGCACAGGTTTTTTTTTATGTTTAATAGCTGCCTGCCTCGATTAGTGAATCGAGCGTAATCCGGATTTGCATGAGGGGAGCATTAAGAATACAAAGCAAAATTGACAATTATATATATAATTAGAAATTTGCTTTGTATTCTCAACGCAGGAAGATGCTCTCCTCATGCAAATCTGGGTTACACTCAACGTACCCTTGACACACTAATCAAGGCGTGGTAGCTATAAAAACCTGTGCTATGTTATATAACCCATTATCAAAATGTTAAGACTATATGAACAAGTTATGATCAAGAATGTTATCACAATTCAAATTTATTATTACAATTGTTTAATCACGATAGTGCGATAGTACCAAATCAACCTGTCGATTTGTAACAAAATCTTTTACAGCAAATCACAAATGTTGGGAGGTTAACGTAGCATCAGTTACAAAACTTACCAACTGTTTTTGTATTGCAATGACTTACTATAAAAAAAATTAGTACATACGTACATATGTATGTATGTTGTGATTCATAAATTTTACTATGATACTATAAAGAAGTTTTGTTACAAATTGATACACAATAATGTATATGTTAAGGTTGAATTTTGGTACTGTCATGATTAAACAATTGTGAATTGAGATGACATTCTTGATATATTTTATAGGAGGATAACCAATTTTCGGGTCGAATGCGTCGGATCAGGACCCCGAACAATACATATAGAGGTTACATTAGCTTTAATATAAACTTTTTAAAATTTTTATCCACTTTTTATTAGAGCTAATTAACTATATTTTACATATAAGCTTTAATATTTAATAAATTTTAACCAAATATTAAATATAACAATACTTTTTTTTAAAAAATTTTTTGAAAAAAAATTTTTTTCTCAAAAAAATTTTTTTTAAAAAAAATTTTTCTTAAAAAAAAATTTTTTAAGAAAAAAAATTTTTCTTAAAAAAAAATTTTTCTTAAAAAAATTTTTCTCAAAAAAAAATTTTCTCAAAAAAAAATTTTTCTCAAAAAAAAATTTATCTCAAAAAAAAAGTTTTTCCAAAAAAAAATTTTTCTTAAAAAAAATTTTTCAAAAAAAAATTTTTCTTAAAAAAAAATTTTTCTTAAAAAAAAATTTTTTTCAAAAAAAGGTTTTTTTAAAAAATTTTTTCTTTATCCAAATTTTAAATACAACCTATTTAAAACTTATTAATTTTATCCACTTTTAATAATATAACATTAAAAGCTTTTATCCACTTTTAAATGTAACCTTTTGACCAATATCCACTTTTCAAATGTAACATTTTTGTAACAAAGTAACCTTTTTAGCCAAAATTTCAATGTAACCTCTATATATATTGTTCGGGGTCCTGTTGGATCTAGGTCGGTGCTTAGTCCAAGTTGTTAGTAGGATCTATAGCTGGGTATTTTTTACTAATGAATGGATATGATTTTATTAGTAAAATTTTTGAAAAAATCTAACCTTATGAACATTAGTAGTGGGCATTACACAATAGTGATATAATAACAAAAAGAATAGTCAATTCCGATTCTGCACTATGGTGCATAGTGATTTTTACAGAAGTATAACCAAATTTTCGAGTCGGTATATCAGTGCAGGTTCAATAGCTGGGTATTTTTTACTTAATGAGTGGATATTATTTCATTAGTAAAATTTTTTAAGATAGAGCTAAAATTGATCAATTCTGATCCAGCCAACCATGAGTCCCGATCCGAAAGTTTTATGATCTTCCTTTCCAGTCACGAGGATAAATAGCAATCATTAGATAATCAATTTTTTTTTATTTGTATTTTTTACTAGTATTAATTTAATTTTTTTTTTTTATAAGGTTGTCTTTTTCAGTTTTTACTATTTTTCTTCTCTGTGTCGTCGTTTGCTGGTGTCGTCGATTTTTGGTGCCATCGTTTGTTGGTGTCATTACATTGTCGTTTATGGTATTAGTGCTTTTGCCGGTTTCTGGTGTAGTTGCAATGCTATCGCTTTGGCACTTTATTCGTAGCTCGTAGGTACGTTGGCTGGTATTGCTGATTTCTGGGATCGTCATGTTGTCGTGTTGTCGTTTCTGTTGCTGACATTTTCGCTCTTGTTTTCAGTGGTGTCTTGTGCATAGTTGCTTATTCTTCACTAGGTATTTTCATTTCTTATTGTTGATTTCTAGGTTCTGTGGTTGTGTTTGCTATCAGTCACCAATTTTTGGTATTGCCATGTCGTAGTTTAGTTTTACTGGTGTTAACCTTCGCTCTTTCATTTGCTGGTGTCTGTTTAGTTTAGAGTTAGGGTAATGGTTAGATTGAAGGGTTAGAATATTTTGTAAAATAATAATAATAATAATAATAATATAATAAATAAATAAATAAGTATTTATATAAAATTAATTTTATCAGTTCATGTAACATATAGTGTTTAGCAACTATGATAAAGTCGATCTTCTTTCACAAGTTTGCATATTTTTGCATAAGTTTGCATTAAGTAATTAGTATAGTGTAAATATCCGTAATTTTTACACTTATGGAGACGTAAAATGCAATTATTTCGACAATTTACTATGCATAATTACTTACGGAATTTTACACATAATTATTTTTGGTGATTTAGTATGTAGTTAAAGTAATGTTAGCTTTGTGTTTGCATTATCATAATGGTTATTGTACAAGCCATTTTCCTAAAGGAACATAATACCAGCTTGCATTTAGCTAGTGCCGGCTAAATTTGTTAGTATATGCCCATTTAGAAACTTAAGTTATATTATCTGGTTCAATTATGAAAAAACGGATATCTTGGTTTAGGCCGCAGATAAGTATTTAAGTTAACTTTTATATATGTCTGAGTTCTTAGTCTTAGCAATAGATTTAAACAATAAAAATTTTTCCAGTCTTGTAAAAACTTTCCATTAAATTTAATAAA